>WNWK01014049.1:0-19691 GCA_009830355.1 Cherax destructor
AGTCATAGGGATGTTAGGAAGTATTTCTTTGCCTTAGAGTTGTAAAGAAGTGGAATAATCTGGAGAGTGAAATAGTGGAAGCAAGTTCCATACATAGCTTTAAGAAAGGATGATAAAGCTTATGGAGCAGGGAGAGAGTGAATTAGTATCGACCAGTGAAGAGGCGGGGCCAGGAGCTATGACTCGACCCCTGCAACCACATATAGGTGAGTACACACACACACACACAAACACACACACACACACACAAAACAGGCCTAGTGTCTAATCGACATGTGCCTAGGACAAAATGGTAACTAACACACACACACACACACACACACACACACACACACACACACACACACACACACACACACACACACATACACACACACACATACACACACACACACACACACACACACATACACGCCCCGATGGCATAGTGGCTAGCGCTCTTGCTTCGCGCACGGAGGGCCCGGGTTCAATTCCCGGCGGGGCCGAAACATTTCGAAGTGTTTCGTTACACACACACACACATGCATACAACAGGCCTAGTGTCTAATCGACATGTGCCTAGGACAAAATGGTAACTAACACACACATGCACGCGCGCCACGATGGCATGGTGGCTAGCGCTCTTGCTTCACGCATGGAGGGCCCGGGTTCAATTCCCGGCGGAGCCGAAACATTTCGAAGTGTTTCCTTACACACTCACACACACACACATATATACACAACAGGCCTAGTGTCTAATCGACATGTGCCTAGGACAAAATGGTAACTAACACACACACACACACACACACACACACACACACACACACACACACACACACACACACACACACACACATCTCACTCTCACTCACTCTCACTCACTCACCTCACTCACTCACCTCACTCACTCACTCACTCCTCACTCTCACTCCACTCTCCTCTCACTCTCCTCACTCTCACTCTCACTCCCTCCTCTCCCCCCACTCTCATCCTCACTCTCACTCACCTCACTCACTCTCACTCACTCTCACTCACTCTCACTCACTCACTCTCACTCACTCTCACTCACTCTCTCTCACTCACTCACTCTCACTCTCTCACTCTCATTCACTCTCTCTCTCTCTCTCTCTGGGAACATCAAACACATATGCTTTTAGAAACCCCTCAACCCCTGTCACCACATATCAACCAAACACAATAACCACAAACAAACCACACATCATAGCACCCACCCCCCTAAACACTAATTTTACAATCACATTAGCTTCCCATAATCTACCCTGCCTCCCACCTCCCCAGCCTACACCTTCTTCTCCTATCTCCCAAAATACAGTAATGGAAAGGAAGCTAAAGGTATGGTACACCAATGCAGATGGAATAACAAATAAGAGTGAAGAGTGGCAAGAACGAATCACTGATGCATCACCTGACATCATAGCACTAACAGAGACAAAACTTACAGGGATGATAACAGATGCAATCTTTCCACCTGGATATCAGATCCTGAGGAAAGACAGAGAGAACAGAGGAGGGGGAGGAGTAGCGCTGCTCATCAAAAACCAGTGGAGTTTTGAGGAAGTGGGAGGAATGGACATAAGGGAAACAGAAGACTTCATTGTTGGAACACTTCAGACTGGGGGTCCAAAGGTGATGATAGCAGTGATGTATAACCCACCACTGAACAGCAGGAGGGCAAGACAAGAGTATGATGTGCACAATAGGGCAATGGTGGGTACACTAGCTGAAGTGGCCAGGAGGGCTCATATGGGTAGGACAAAATTACTCATCATGGGGGATTTCAATCATAAAGAGATTGACTGGGAAAATCTAGAGCCACATGGGGTCCAGAAACATGGAGGGCTAATATGTTGGAGACTGTATTGGAGAACTTCATGCACCAGCATGTTAGGGATACAACCAGAGAGAGGAGAGGATGTTGCAGTGAGGCTGGATCTCATATTCACCTTGAATAGCTCAGACATAGGGGATATCACACACGAAAGACCCCTTGGCGCTAGTGATAATCATGTCCTGAGTTTTGAATACCTTGTAGAGTTACAAATGGAGAATGCAACAGTGCGGGAACAACGAGAGAAGCCGAATTTCAGAAAAGTGGACTACATAGGAATGAGAAGTTTCTTGCATGAAGTGCAGTGGGAAAGAGAACTAGAGGGAAAGAGAGTAAATGAAATGATGGAACTAGTGACCACTAAGTGCAGGGAAGCAGAGGAGAAGTTCATACCAAAGGGTAACAGAAAAAATAGTAAGACCAGAGTGAGCCCATGGTTTAACTGGAGGTGTAAAGAGGCTAAAGCCAAGTGTGCTAGAGCATGGAAAAGGTATAGAAGGCAACGGACTCAAGAAAACAAGGAGTTGAGTAGAAAAACCAGAAACTAATATGCTGGGATAAGGAGAGAGGCCCAGAGGCAATACGAGAACGACATAGCATCAAAAGCCAAATCTGAACCAAAGTTGTTATACAGTCATATTAGGAGAAAAACAACAGTCAAGGACCAGGTAATCAGGCTGAGGAAAGGAGGAGGGGAGCTCATAAAGAATGACCAGGAAGTATGTGATAAACTAAACACAAGATTTAGAGAAGTATTTACGGTAGAGACAGGGATGCTTCCAGATAATCGGGGAGGTAGGGTGTACCAGCAGGTGCTGGACTCAATACACATAACCAAGGTAGAGGTGATGAAACTGCCCAGCTAACATATCTCCTTGGATACTGAGAGAAGGAGCAGAGGCACTGTGTGTGCCACTAGCAACAATCTTCAGTAAATCTATCGAAACTGGACAATTGCCTGAGGCTTGGAAGACAGCAAATGTAGTTCCAATTTTTAAGAAGGGAAACAGACAGGAAGCGTTAAACTATCGACCAGTGTCTCTGACTTGTATAGTATGTAAAGTAATGGAAAAGATCATCAGGAGAAGAGTTGTGGAACATATTGAAAAGATTGGGCTCATACATGACAATCAGCACGGCTTCAGAGATGGGAAATCCTGTGTCACAAATCTACTTGAGTTCAACGATAAGGTAACAGAAGTAAGACAGGAGAGAGAGGGATGGGTAGATTGCATCTTTTTGGACTGTAAGAAGGCTTTTGACACAGTACCACACAAGAGACTGGTGCAAAAATTAGAGAAGCAGGCAGGAATAATAGGGAAAGTACTGCAATAGATCAGGGAATACCTAACAGGAAGGAAACAACGAGTGTTGGTACGTGATGTAGTGTCAGAGTGGGCCCATGTGTCGAGTGGGGTTCCACAAGGGTCAGTCCTAGGTCCGGTGCTGTTTCTTATACGTATATGTGAATGACATGATGGAAGGAATAGATTCAGAAGTGTCACTGTTCGGTGATGATGTGAAACTGATGAGGAGAATACAAGCGGACAAGGATCAGTTAAGATTACAAGGGGATCTGGACAGACTACAAGTCTGGTCAAACAAATGGCTCCTGGAGTTTAACCCCAGTAAGTGTAAGGTCATGAAGATTGGGGAAGGACACAGAAGACCGCAGACGGCATACATGTTAGGGAATCAAAGGCTGCAAATGTCACTTAAAGAAAAGGATCTTGGAGTAAGCATTATAACGAACATGTCTCCTGAGGCACACGTCAATCAAATAACTGCTGCAGCATATGGGCGATTGGCAAACCTGAGATTAGCGTTTAGACATCTGAGTAAGGAGTCATTCATGACATTGTACACCGTGTATGTCAGGCCAATACTGGAGTATGCAGCACCAGTATGGAACCCTCACCTAGTCAAACACGTCAAGAAATTGGAGAAAGTGCAAAAATTTGCAACACGTTTAGTCCCGGAACTGAGAGGTATGTCTTATGAGGAGAGGTTAAGGGAACTCAACCTGATGACACTAGAGGACAGGAGGGACAGGGGGACATGATAACAACGTATAAAATACTAAGAGGAATTGACAAGGTGGACAGGGCTCGAATGTTTCAGAGATGGGATACAGGAACAAGGGGCCACAATTGGAAGCTGAAAACCCAGATGAGTCATAGGGATGTTAGGAAGTATTTCTTTAGCCTTAGAGTTGTAAAGAAGTGGAATAATCTGGAGAGTGAAATAGTGGAAGCAAGTTCCATACATAGCTTTAAGAAGAGGTATGAGAAAGCTTATGGAGCAGGGAGAGAGTGAATTAGTATTGACCAGTGAAGAGGCGGGGCCAGGAGCTATGACTCGACCCCTGCAACCACATATAGGTGAGTACACACACACACACAAACACACACACACACACACACACACACACACACACAAACACACAGTGAGAAAGAGGCAACGGTGGGCAGGCTGGCATGCCCACTTGTTTGCCCTCTGGTGGAAACTATGGGAACTAGCCATGTAGGCTTACAGCTTACATATGCTCAGCAGGCAGACAGCATGGCTGTCTATGCAGACAGCAAGGCTGTCTACAGAAGGAAGGAAGGAAGGAAGGTAGGAGGTAGGTAGGAAGGATGACCCAGATGACCATCAACCTAGGATAAAAAAAAAAGTTAGACAGTGACTTATTTCCATGTGATTGGTGGGGTGGGAAGGAAGGGATGTGTGTTGTGGAAGGCAGTGAGGGGTAGTGAGTGATGGTATAATGCATCTTTGTGACACAAGACACACCAGTGACTCAGCATATTTACAAGTCCACCCCCGCACAACTACAAGCTTTCAGAACCTTTTGCAGTTCTAGGAACGTGTCCAGTGACTCTATATGTGTTAGTGATGTATATATACGTCAAATGAGACCAAGAAAACGAGAATACATCAATAAATACCATACAAAAATCGACTGCAAAGTCGCTGTTTTAATCGAAAAAAACGGTCAGTTTTTTTTTTTCTCATTATGCAGTGTTTGCTGCAGGATTTTTTTTATACTGCACACACTGACCACACAGACCCATTCTTTCATATGTATGCCTACCAGACGTTTTCTGCTTTAATTGAGGCCGCTAGAATTTGGGCATACTAGTACGGCACCAACCCTTGCTCGTAAAACGTACTAGTACGGCACCGACCCTGAAAGGGTTAAACAGAGAGTTAGAGGTATCGGGAAGATGGAGGGAATATTGTGAGGAATTGTTAAATGTTGATGAAGATAGGGAAGCTGTGATTTCGTGTATAGGGCAAGGAGGAATAACATCTTATGGAAGTATGGAAGAACCAGTTGTGAGTGGGGGGAAGTGTGTGGGGCAATGGGTAGAATAAAAGGGGTTAAAGCAGCTGGAATTGATGGGATCAAGATAGAAATGTTAAAAGCAGGTGGGATATAGTTTTGGAGTGGTTAGTGTTTTTATTTAATAAATGTATGGAAGAGGGTAAGGTGCCTAGGGACTGGCAGAGAGCATGCATAGTTCCTTTATATAAAGGCAAAGGGGACAAAAAGAGAGTGTAAAAATTATAGGGGAATAAGTCTGTTGAGTATACCTGGTAAAGTGTATGGTATGGTAGAGTTATTATTGAAAGAATTAAGAGTAAGACGGAGAGCAGGATAGCAGATGAACAAGGAGGCTTTAGGAAGGGTAGGGGGTGTGTAGATCAAGTTTTTGCAGTGAAACATATAGGTAAACAGTATTTAGATAAGGGTAAAGAGGTTTTTGTGGCATTTATAGATTTGGAAAAGGCGTATGATAGGGTGGATAGGGGGGCAATGTGGCAGATGTTGCAAATGTATGGAATAGGAGGTAGGTTATTGAACGCAGTGAAGAGTTTTTACGAGGATCGTGAGGTTCAGGTTAGAGTATGTAGGCGAGAGGGGATTAGTTCCCAGTAAAAGTAGGCCTTAGACAGGGATATGTGATGTCACCATGGTTGTTCAATATACAATGGACCCCCGAGTTTCGTAAACCCCGGAAATCGTACATTTATGTAAGTATAATATTGTAAGTGCTTGTGGAAAAGTATTTTTGGGGGTCTGAAATAGACTAACCTACGTGACATTTTTCCTTAAAGGGGTAAATTCGTTCGGTAATGGCACTTGAGCAGACTTCAGGAGTGAAGTTTTTACGAAACTCGGGGGTCCACTGTATTTATAGATGGAGTTGTAAGAGAAGTGAATGCTCGGGTGTTGGCAAGAGGGTGGGGTTAAAGATAAAGAATCTTAACACAAAGTGGGAGTTGTCACAGTTGCTCTTTGCTGATGACACTGTGCTTTTGGAGATTCTGAAGAGAAGGTGCAGAGGTTGGTTGATGAGTTTGGTAGGGTATGTAAAAGAAGGAAATTTAAAGTGAATATAGGAAAGAGCAAGGTGATGAGGATAACGAAAAAATTAGGTAACAGAAGATTGGATATCAGATGGATGGAGAGAGTATGGAGGAGGTTAATGTATTCAGATACAGTGGACCCCCAACTTTCGAACATTCTTCATTCCAGAATGCTGTTCAAGTGCTGTTACCAAATGAATTTATATTTTATAAGGAATGATGTAAATTAGATTAGTCCATTTCAGACCCCCAAAAATACACTTATAAAAGCACTTACAATAATAAACTTACATAAAAGTTCGAGTTTGGAGTGTTCGAATAGCGACGGTCCACTGTATAGCCCCCAGCCCCACACACCCTCCGATACCTCTCCACATACAGTGGACCCCCAGTGTATTTTTGTAAGTGTATTTTGGGGGGTCTAAAAAGACTAGTCTAATTTACATTATTCCTTATGGGAATAAATTTGTTTGGTAATGGCACTTGAACAGCATTCTGGAACGAATAAATTACGAAACCCGGGGGTCCAGTGTATGTCAGCTTTTATTAATGTGGGCTTCTTTATCATGTCTGTCTGTCTAACTGTCTGCCTTATTGAATAACTTACTGACTTGACTGAATAACTTACTGACTTGACTGAATAACTTACTGACTTGACTGAATAACTTACTGACTTGGCTGAATGACTTACTGACTTGGCTGAATGACTTACTGACTTGACTGAATGACACACTGACTTCACTGAACAAAATTCATTGCAGAAGCCTACTCAAGTGCCATTACCGAATGAATTTACTTCCTTAAGAAATAATGTCACATATGTTAGTCTATTTCAGACCCCCAAAAATACATTTCCACAAGCACTTACAATATTATACTTACATAATTGTACGATTTCCGGGGTGATCGTTAGCCGGGGGTCCACTGTAACTTACTGACTTGACTGCATGACTTATTTGACTGAATAACTTACTGACTTGACTGACTTACTGAAAAAGAGTGTATGTTTAGCACATAACTTTCTGTAAGGGTCGCGGTCACTTTTTTTTTATGGTGTTGTGACAAGTGTCAGATAACTGATGACAGTCAGTGACATTTGATAAATTGCACTGCTGCAGGGAACCCTCCCTTGTGTCATGTTTATTATGAAATATCTATGACATTTAAAGTGCCCCAGAGTGATTATTATTATTTATTAATTATTATTATTCTAACCATCAACATACCTTGTTCACCGAGTATAATAATTTCTTAACTAAGCTGCCAGAGAGACACCGAGAATGTAAACACACACACAAACACACCAGCTAACCCCTTTACTGTGAACTTCTTTTGTACTTCCATTTTCCTCTTCCAAGTGCTGTTTTTTTTTTTTTGTTAATTCGTCGGAGAGCGTCGTAACGAGTATGGTAAGTGAGAAGAGGTTGTATATATGATAGAAAAAATAGTAATAAACATTTTTTATTGTTGGTTTGTGTAAACATGTTTTGTAAACAATATAATGACATTGTACGTGCGGTTATTGTGTAGCATGCAACAAGTGAACATACATACAATATACCTTATATTGGTCTCAGGCCATAAAAGTTACTGGAAAAAATAAAATGTTGAAAAATAAAAGAAAGTAGAAAAAAGAAAATACAGTGGACCCCTGATGTTCGTAATTAATTCATTCCAGAATGCTGTTCAAGTGCCATTACCAAACGAATTTGTTCCCATAAGGAATAATGTAAATTAGCTTAGTCCTTTTAGATCCCCAAAAATACACTTACAAAAGCACTTACAAAAATACACTTACCTAATTGTTCGAGTTTGGAGCAGTACGAAACCCGGGGGTCCACTGTATAAGATTACCGTGTAACAGGCAGTCGACGATGTTGCCGTAAGCAGTTCAATTTCTGTCAACTTCACGCCTCTATATCTCGGTAAGTATTGATCGCAAAAAATTTTTTATTACTAAAACACTTACAAAATTATTCTTAAGATATTGGTAAGAAATTTTTCTTTTTCGAATATTTTTCAACCCTCAGAACGAGTTCAGGATCAGGGGTCTCAACCCTCAAAGGGTTAAAACCCCTCCTTCAGAGTGCAGACACTGTACTTCCCATCTCCAGGAATCAAGTCCAGCCTGCCGGTTTCCCTAAATCCCTTCAAAAATGTTACCTTGCTCACACAGCATGTCAAGTCCTAAAAACAATTTGTCTCATTTCGCTCCTAACACGCTCACGCACACTTTCATGAAGTCCAAGCCCCTTGCTCACAAAACCTCCTTTACCCCCTCCCTCCAACCTGTCCTAGGCTGACCCCTACCCTGCCTTCCCTCCACTACAGATCTATACACTCTCCAAGTCATTCTATTTCTTTCCATCCTCTCTACATGTCCAAACCATCTCAGTAACCCATCCTCAGCTCTCTGGATAATAGTTTTGGTAATTCCACACCTCCTCCTAATCTTCAAACTACGGATTCTCTGCATTATATTCACACCACACATTGCCTTCAGACATGACATCTCCACTGCCTCCAGCCTTCTCCTTGTTGCAACATTCACAACCCATGCCTCACACCCACACAAGAGAATTGGTATAACTATACTCTCATATATTCCCCTCTTTGCTTTCATGGATAAAGTTCTTTGTCTCCACAAACTCCTCAAAGCACCACTCACCTTTTTCTCATCAATTCTATGGTTTACCTCATCTTCCATAGACCTATCCGCTGACACGTCCACTCCCAATTACAGTGAACCCTCGCTATTCGAACACTCCAAACTCGAACTTTTATGTAAGTTTATTATTGTAAGTGCTTTTATAAGTGTATTTTTGGGGGTCTGAAATGGACTAATCTAATTTACATCATTCCTTATAAAATATAAATTCATTTGATAACAGCACTTGAACAGCATTCTGGAATGAAGAATGTTCGAAAGTCGGGGGTCCACTGTATCTGAATACATTCACCTCCTCCATACTCTCTCCCTCCAGTCTGATATCCAATCTTCTGTTACCTAATTTTTTCGTTATTCTCATCACCTTGCTCTTTCCTATATTCACTTTTAACCCTTTGGGGGTCCAAGGGATCTCTCTGAAACTCGTTCTCAGGGTCCACAATTTAAAAAAATAAAAAATATTTTTTCTTTTGGAATGATAGAGAATCTTTTTCCGATCATAACGCCACAAAAATTATGAAATTTGATCGAAAACTAACGGAATTATGCTTTCGCGAAGTTAGCGGTAGCCATGACACTTACGCATCGGCGATTTCGCCCACTTTGAGCCCTATTTTCGGCACATTCCAATGTTTCAGTCTACTAAAATTATAGCTATTTCGCTAGAACTCCATTTCTTCTATCGATTGAGTACAAAAAAACCACCTATTTACCAATTTTAACTACCCAAAATAGTCAGAAAATGGCACTTTGGCCAATTTCACACAAATTTCAAACGATGCCAATTTCAAAATAGGGTCCATAATAAACACGGCAGACATTCCTGGCACTAAAATAACATCATCTCTGTTCATTAGTCACGTCTCGAGGCCCCTCTTACATTACTTTTGCTTTCCATTTTGAATTTTTATTCTCTCAAAAAATAGAAGATTTACTGTTATGTATACAACTGCATCACTGTACAAATGGTATAAATAATATCAGCGCACTTGTACAAGAATATTAGACTCTCCAGTTGATGTGTATTGGACGCATGGTGTGATTTGTTTACTCCTGAACATCGGCCAAAATCGAACATTTTTGCTATTTTGCGCTCAGTTTCAAGGTACTTGTCATCGTGAAACCAGTCACAATAATCTCTATTTCTGTAGTATATCATCTATTCTATAAAATGAGACTAAGAAAACGAGAATACAAGCATAAATACTATACGAAAATATACTGCAAAGTCGCTGTTTTAAACCAAAAACACGGTCAGAGTTTTTTTCCTCATTATGCATTGTGTGGTGAAGGAATTTTTTTATACTGCGCACACTGACCGCATAGACCCATTCTCATCTAGGCCTAACAGCCTGTTTTTGCTTGATTTGAGGCGCTAGAATTTAGGCGTACTAGTACGTCAATAACCCCAGTGCGTAAACGTACTAGTACGACCAAACCTCGAAAGGGTTAAGAGCAATGGAAAAAAGTTTTAAAACTTTTATAGTTAAAACAAATTTTTTCACAATACAGTACAGTGGACCCGCGGTTTTCGTTATTTTTTCGTTCCAGAATGCTGTTCAAGTGCCATTACCAAACGAATTTATTCTCATAAGGAATAATGTAAAGTAGACTAGTCCTTTTAGACCCCCAAAAATACACTTACAAAAGCATTTAAAAAAATACACTTACATAAAAGGGCGAGTTTGGAGCAGGACGAACACCGGGGGTCCACTGTACTTACAATTACTGTCATTCAATTCTGATTGCAGAGTGCAATCTGTGATGTCAGAGCACTTCTGGAAGTACATACTTTGATAGAATGAATGATGGTGAGTGTTTGGTGGGAGATGGCTGTTGAGTTTAAATAAATAAATAAATATATATTTTATTTGTGGGGTCACCCTACCTCAACAGGAGACGGTCAGAGTGTTACATCACTTACTCTATCACTGTTTTGCCAGAAGTGTGCCATTACAGCTCAGATGCCCCTCCAAACTACAGCATCCTACTTCTCCTTCAGAGTGCAGGCACTGTACTTCCGACCTCCAGGACTCAAGTCAGGCTACCCAGTTTCCATAAATTCCTTCATGTTACCTTGCTCACATTCCAATAGCAGTTATCAGCAACTTTTTTCGTCAAAATATAGCCTTGGTTTTCGTGATTTCCCTTGGATTTTGGCGGTCGTACAGAACATGTCCCAACCGAGCGCACACAAAGCCTCCCACAGACGCATTCAGAGTCAGTCTTGCATTGTTTCTCAGCGAGTGAGCATCACCCCCCGCGTTCATACAAAACATTTCATAATAATCTATTGTTTTTTGTGCTTGCAACTACAGTGGACCCTCGGTTAACGAAATTAATCCAGTCCAGGAGCTATTACTTAATCTGAATCTTTCGTTATCTGAAACCTTATTTCCCATAAGAAATAATGTAAATACAATTAATTCGTTCCACAAAAAAATAATCACTAAAAAAAAAAAAAATAACATTTACTTACCTATATTGAAGAGACTTGCAGGCATCTGGAAGATATAGATGATGACTGGAGCAGGTGTTAGTGGTTGGAAGGGGAATCTCCCTCCAAAAGGACTTCAGGTGACAAGTCCCTCTCTGGGGTTACTTCCCTTCTTGGTCTTTTAATGCCACTAGGACCAGCTTGAGTCACTAGACCCCTGCCTGGTGAAGTAGCTGTCCAGAGTCCTCTGTTTCTGGCGACTCTTCAACACTTTTCTGAAGTACAACATGGCTCTGTCACTGAAGTGGTTGCACAGAAGGCTCATTTCAGCTTGCTCAGGGTGGTATCTTTCAACAAATGTCTGCAACTCATTCCACTTTGTACACATCTCCTTAAGCACTGAAGAAGGCACCTCCTTATCTCTCTCTCTCTCTTCCTGTGAAGCAATAACCTCAGCTGTGGTCTGTTGCTGTTCCAGATGAAGCTCTTGCAGCTCTTCAGTTGTTAGCTCTACCCTGTGCTCCTCCACCAACTCTTCCACATCCTCACCACTCACCTCCAACCCCAGGCTGTTCCCCAATTCCACAATATCTTCCACAACATGTTCCACAACAGGCACAGGGTCGTCAGGGTCAGGGTCAGCCTCAAATCCTTCAAAATTCCTCTCTTGGACACAATCCGGCCACAGTGGTCTCCAAGCAGAGTTCAGAGTCCTGGAAGTCACTTCCTCCCAAGCCTTACCTATAAGGCCTATGCAATGCACGATATTGAGGTGTTCTTTCCAGAACTCTCTTAGGGTCAATTCAGAGTCATTGGTCATATTAAAGCACCTCTGAAACAGTGCTTTGGTGTACAGTTTCTTGAAGTTGGAAATGACCTGCTGGTCCATGGGCTGGATGAGAGGAGTGGTGTTAGGAGGCAAGAACTTCACTCTGATGAAATTTATGTTGTCAGGATGTTGTGAGGATGAGCAGGAGCATTGTCCAGTACCAGGAGGCACTTGAGTGGCAATTTCTTTTCCAGGAGGTATTTCTTCACACTAGGGCCAAACACTCCAGTCATCCATTCCTTGAAAATCTCCGTAGTGACCCATGCCTTGGTGTTAGCTTTCCAATGCACACACAATTTATTCTTGTCAACACCGTGTTTCCTGAAGGGTCTGGGATTTTCTGCGTGATGCACCAGTAAAGGCTTCACTTTAAAATCACCACTGGCATTGGCACACATCATAAGAGTTAGCCTGTCTTTCATAGGCTTGTGTCCTGGCTGTGCCTTTTCCTCCTGAGTAATGTAGGTCCTGTTGGGCATTTTCTTCCAAAACAGGCCTGTTTCATCACAATTAAACACTTGTTGGGGGAGGAATTGTTCAGCCTCTACGAACCCCTTGAATTCGTGCACAAATTTTTCAGCTGCACGTTTGTCTGAGCTGGCTGCCTCACCATGCCTCACAACATTGTGTATGCCACTACGTTTCTTTAACTTCTCAAACCAGCCTTTGCTGGCTTTAAAATCACTCTCCTCACCACTGGTTGCAGGCATTGTCTTCACAAGATCTGCATGCAACTTCCTTGCCTTTTCACAAATTATCACCATAGAAATACTATCACCCGCTCTCTGTTTTTCATGGATCCACACCAACAACAACTTCTCAACCTCATCCACTGTTTTCGATCTTTGTTTCGTTAACAAATTAACCCCTTTTGCAACATTAGCTTTCTTGATCTCATTTCTCTGTGCCAGGATAGTGCCGATAGTAGATGGAGTTTTCTTGTACATCCTGGCAAGATCACTCAGACGTACACCACTCTCATATTTTTCTATGATTTCCTTCTTCAGTTTGATGGTGTTCCTCACTCTCTTTACCACAGGGGTGCCACTAGGAAGCTTCTTTGGACCCATGGTGACTTATTTCACAGTGGCAATAACTAAAACCCCCAAAAAAGACACCAAATATATTGTGAATCTTTGAAAGAGCGCACTGGGTAATGTTCTCTCAATGGTAAACAACGCTTCACTGGCGTCCTGCGCTTGCGTGGAGCAGGCGGACGCGTCTAATACCTTTCGGTAACCGAGGAATTTTTCGCTAACCGATTACGAAAAAAGCTTACGTTTTCCGAAACTTTTGTTAACGGGACCTTTCGTTAACCGAGGGTCCACTGTACTAAATAAGCCACCATGGGCCCAAACAAAGCTCCTAGTGAGAAACACGATAGAATTAAAGAAAGAAATCATAGAAAAATTTGAAAGTGGCGTACGTGTGGCCGAGCTTGCCAGGATGTACGGGAAGCCCCATTCAACGATCACTTCCATCGTGGGGAAGAAAAAGGAAATCAAGGAAGCTGATGTTGCGAAAGGGGTAAATGTGCTAACGAAACAGAGATCGCAAATAATCGAAGATGTTGAGTTGTTGTTGTTGGTGTGGATCAAGCAAAAACAGTTAGCGGGAGATAGTGTTGTGCAGTCGATAATTTGCGAAAAGCCAAGGCAGTTGCATGCTTATCTCGTAAAGAAAATGCCTGGAACGAGTGCTGATATTAGTGAATTTAAGGCCAGCAAAGGCTGGTTCAAAAATTTCAAGAAGCGAAGTGGCATACACAGTGTGCCACAAGCCTATGAAAGACAGGCTAACTCTCTTGTTCTATGCTAACGCTAGTGGGAATTTCAAAGTGAACCCTTTACTGGTGTATCACTCTGAAAATCCCAGTGTGTTCAAGAAAAACAGTGGCGTCAAGTAAATTGTGTCCAGTGACTCTCAAGCTGGTCTGGTCCTAGTGCCATTAAAAAACAAAGAAGGGAAGTAACCCCGGATAAGGACTCGGTACCTAAAGTCTTTATGGAAGGGGATTCCCCTTCCAAACAATAGTAACTTCTCCTCCCTCTCCCCTCCATACACCACCAAGAGTCTTCAATAAAGGTAAATGTGATGTTATTATTGCTTTACATTGATTTGTCATTCTTTTCTGTATGTAAATCTATATTTAATCTCTAAAAAAAATTATTTTTTGTTAATACTTTTGGGTGTCTTGAAACGGATTAATTGGATTTACATTATTTCTTATGAGGAAAATGGTTTCGGTTTTCGGCAGACTCTCTGGAACGAATTAATCATGAAAACTAAGGGTTCACTGTACTTATGTCAACAAGGCACTCGGTACAGACCATGTTCATGAGACTATACTGTCCCACAATTTTTTTTTTCTAGAATGCATAATACAAGTCTGTGGTGAGACATGTTTTGATGAGTGAAGGATTACCCAACACAAGTTTTTCAAGAGAGTGCGTCTCTTAAATGGGAAGGAACTGCCTGTACTTCAGAGTTTAAATCAAATTAAGCAAGGTCTGAGGCTTTATTATAGTATTTGTTTTTACTTGGTTAGAAAATAACTGAACTATATTTAATACAAAAATAGACATGTAACAGATAGAGTAAAATAACTGAAAAGATGTGCATATCTGCCTTTTTCTTTATTTGTAATATTTTATTATATCCATCTAGATAGTAATAGAACCTAGGTTTACCTTAAAAACAATTGTAGTAGTCAGTAGGCCATATTTTACTGAAATAAAAAGCAGAAAGCCCAAGAAACAGCCACAAACATCTCAAAGCAGTAAAGAAAAAATAGAATGGGGCTTATAAAAAAAATCATGGCCACTGAAAACTTAATAAATTCAATGGAATTCTGTATAATTTTACCTAAATTAAAAAATTCCCTAATAAATATACTGTTAATATTATATCCTAATGGCATTATAATAAAAAATTAAAGTACTCTTTTTAACAATCATAAAATACACAAAACCAGGTAGAATGGAAGACTACCCAGATATTACTATGAAAACTAAGAGAACCTGGAGAATCAATCAATCAATCAATATCTCTCTCCCTTTATATCTCTATATATACCTCTTTCATTCTCTTTCTCACTATCTTTCATCACTCTCTCCATATCTCACATTTTATCTCTGCCTCTCATGCTCTTCTTGCCAATACCCCTTTCATCTCCTTATTTCTCTGCTCTCTCTCTGATTATGTACATGAACAAAACATGGCAGGCAGTGTGATCAACAGCCAGGCAGAATGTGTCGCCCTCTAGCTTGGAACAGGTGAGCATGCTCTTTCCATTTCACTCTTTTTCTTCCCTATCAACACTATTTATCATTTGGCTGCATTTTAATTTTTTTTTATTTCAATGGGCATCCAGGCAAGGTGGCCCAAAGAAGAAAACACATTCGCCATCATTCATTCCATCCCTATTTTTCGCACTTTAACCTAAAAACAAAACAAAACAAAAAATTACAGTGACTATCCTCACCTCACTCACTGCCCAACTGTGTGATTGGGGATATTTGACTGCATAATATTGAGCCACTGCCTTAAGTCACTCGTACACAAACAAGAATGTCATGCAGAAACTGTAGAAAATTAGGGTGTTATGCATTATTCTTCAAAATAACCCATTTCACAATGTATTATTTAAGAAAATGCAAGCACATTCTGAAGTATTTTCTCGTTAAGAATATCCTTGAATGCAATCCATTTCAACACAAAATTATATAACATTTCTGACTATAACAATTATTTACAAAATGAATTCTTTTAAGAAAGATGTAGCCCTCAAGCATGTTTGAACATTTAATCTAAAACAAAATCTGCTGCAGTATAAAAAATATTGGTCAAAGCCCTGTATTCCAGAGCACCACTCTTATACCCAATGTATACAAAAAACACCCTTGCAACAATATAAAAATATTAAAATTATATTATTATATTCCTATAATAGTAACATCCATAGAATTTGCACCCTATATAACTGTAGTGTGCAATGTTATTTCCCAACTTAAAAATATATTGTCCAAACATTCACACCCTATATAATAAAATAGTTATTTTTGCTACTAAGAAACATTTGAGCATTACAGTTCATTATAATTATAACAACATACACCTACAACAGCCTGTATGCATTGATAGTTCAGGTTTCCACTCACCTCATGCAGTTCAATTTCACCTTGTGAAAATTTGTTTCTCTGCAATGACCCCATTATAGCCAATAATTGTCTACACATGGTATAAATTTGCTTAGTGATCACCAAAGCCTAGCACCACTTGGACTTTTTAACAGTAACTAAATTAAGGGGGAAACAGACATGAATGAATTCATTTAGGACACCTTTCTTGAAGTTGTTTTAGTCCTTGGACCTTGATCACTTCAAATATATGAGGAATATGAGGACAGGCTATATATACATCTTTCTTTCTTTCAACACGTCGGCCGTTTCCCACCGAGGCAGGGTGGCCCAAAAGAAAAAACGAAAGTTTCTCTTTATATACGTATATACAAGAACAGGAGAATATAATAATGGTGGTATTATTGATAGTTGATGATGGTATTATAAATAGTTACTGGTAGTATTAATATTACTAACTGATATTACTACTAACAGTATTAAGTGATATTAGTAGTAGTAATAACCACCAAAACTACTATTACTACACTCTCCTGCCCCTATATACAGCCTGTCTTCTCTCATACTCGTGCAACTGAAGTGATGAAGGTCCAACGAATAAAATATCTTCAATAAAGGTCCTAAGTGAATGCACTCGTGTCCTTTTCCCCTCAAGCTCTCGGCAGTCATTAGCCTTCTTATTACAATAGTTAAATTAGTTTATAGTAATATTCATAAAAAAGAATAACTACAAGAAAAACAGATTTGGGTGTGGTAAATACAATGAGTGAAATCCTATGGTTATAAACTAAGTATCTTTCATTAAGTAAAATGAAAATGGACACCTGGCCAGACAGAGCCAAGTTGCACAGACAAAAAATTGAGAATAGGGGTGGATGAAGGAAGGAAGGAAAGATAAAGACAGGCTGACACACTAGTGGAGGAGGGAGAATAGAAGTTACATCTGTACAATATAATGCAAATAATGAAATACTCTTATACTTAGTTTGTATATAACTCACTGATAACTAACTTTATACATGAAATACATAACCCAAGCAACTGATTTTTTTTTTAATAAAGCTTATGAACCCATCACAGCTTCCAGAGCAACAATTCCTTCAGCCATTAATACTAAGAAGCAACATCAAATTATAATAATGTACACTGTGTTCAAAAGAAACCTCTAAATACTGTATACCCATCATTATCAATAAATAAACTAGAGAATTTATTATACTAATTTAAAAAATAAAAAAACAAAAGTAGTACTAACTGGAATAAGCCATAAAGCCTGAAACTGGGGATGAAATAATCATACCAGTGTGGTGAGAAACTGAGCAAGACACATCAATCTCTAATTTATATTAGGCGGGTGTCTTGGCTCTCATATAAAGCCAAAAATATCAATGAGTACCTGATACCATGAGAAAAAATGTCGAGTAACAATCTGGCAGTCACAGCATCAGAATTAAATCTCATGGAAAACAAATACAGTGGTACCTCGACTTACGATGGTCCCCAAACTCACCCTTGTAAGTTTATTTTTTTAAATGCTTTTGTAAGTGTAATTTTGGGGGTCTAAAAGGACTAGTCTATTTTACAACATTTCTTAAGGAGATAAATTCGTTTGGTAATGACACTTGAACAGCATTCTGGAATGAAAAAATATCGTAAGTCGAGGTACCACTGTACGTACTGATATTTCTGCACAGTATAATAATATAGTACTCCAGATAGCAATAATATTGGTGGTGTCATATACAACATACAGAATACCTGTCGGTCTTGGTTATACATATTATAATACGGCATACTGTACTACTGTATTTTGGTACCAACAATGCAAGATTGCATCACCTTGCATCACCATGGGTTAGAATTGCACTTCAAAGAGAGGTAGTGTCCTCACAATTTTGTTAATTTGTGTGTGTTTACACAGTTTTACATGCTATACAATCTTAAAAGAAAAATCAAATTAAAAACATGCCTTGTTTAGGTATGCCCCTTACTTAAAAAATAAAACATAATTATAGGACTTAAAATTAATAATGCTTACATTATAAAATATTCTTAATTCATTAATAACCTTAAGCACATAATCAACATATGTGAAATTTAATGTAAAGAATAAATGCAACTACCGTACCACACTGAGGTTATGGGCTACACAAAATGCTGTTCGAGTGAATACATAACACTAGGGCTATACAAAACCGTGCAGTTCCAAGAGGACGAAAAAATAAAAGAGTGGGCATTTTTCTTGTTGACTCTTGCAATACAATGAAGAGATTATTGTTGAAGGTCTTCCAGCTGTTTCATCTGCAGAAATTATATTATATTAATAAACTAATATATATTTATATGCAGAACTGTACCTTTATTGAAAATATAGGTATGTGGTGACATGGTGTGGTAAGTGTTGGCAAGTGTACGCTGAGGTCAGTGGTCACGTGTGGTCATACCTGTCCTAAGCTGTCTGGGAATTAGCGTGGGGTGTTACCGAGCACATGGCTAGCTGCAGTGTTTTAGAATCTCAGGTTAAAGTGCTGAAGAAGGAGGTTCTACTTCTTCAGGAGGGAAATAGGAGGCTGAAGCTTCGCCTAGGAGGGTTTGGGAGTGAGTGTGAGATGGTTGGTGCTGGTGAGGAGGAAATGGTTACCAACAGTGAGAGTGGCAGCCGCTTTAAGTGGCAAGTGGTTCACAATTCAGGAAGAAGGAAGATAAGGAAGATTAATAGAGAAGATGTGAAGGTAGGAAATCGATTCTCTGTTCTCCAGGACGAGTGTACTTCAGTGGTTAATGAGGTTAAAGGTACCACTGACTTCCCTGCTAATCAAGGTAAGAATATTCTGATTGTGAGAGACTCTCAGGTAAGATATATGGACTGTGCTTTTTGTAACAGAGATAGGAAGGTCAGACAGAGGGTGTGCCTCCCAGGAGCTGGTATTGGTGACATTGTCAGCAGGTTGGATAATATTGTGTCAGGTAATGGGAACAAGCCTGTGAGGGAAAAGTGGTTGTAAATATGGTAACGGTTGTTCAGTCAGCCGGGAGCATTATTAACTAGTTACAGCCAGCACTACCATCTAGCGGGCTGGGGCTAAACTCTTGTTCCCGGTTGTCTGTTGAGGGTTTTTACTTTCTACTCCTGGTAGTATGACTCTTACCTGGTGTCGGTTGGGGAGTGGAAAGTCACTTCACCTTCACTCTTCTCCGAATCAGGTAAGGCAATCTACCAGGAGTATTTCTTTTGTTTGATTATTATGTTTTATTTGGTTACCAGTAGTGACTTGGCTATTAGTGAACACCTTTTACTATCTTAAATGTTTTACAAGCCTATGGTAACCAGAATATTTTCTTTATTATCAGCTCTGCCGCTGGACTGGTTCTCCAGGACAGACGCATGACTTACGAGCAAGATTTCCCTGGAC
>WNWK01014049.1:19791-32946 GCA_009830355.1 Cherax destructor
TTTCACTGGGGAATAATGATAATCACTGTCACTCGACGAATCGTCTATGGGCATAAAATCGATTTCATCATCGTCACTTATATCACCTTCACTATCGTCACTATCATAACACATGGAAAATGCTAATTTCTCTTGCGGAGCTGCCTTTGGGTAGTAACACTAGAAACCCCAGAGGTGCTGGGCTGAGGGTCTGTGGCCACACTGGCCACACCAGATGTGCTGGGCTCAGGGTCTGGTATGGCCACACTGTCCACACTGGCCACCCCAGAGGTGATGGGCTGAGGGTCATCTGGGTTGTCATCAATAGTTTCACTAATTCCTTGATTATTAGTGGCTATATCACTGTCAAATCCACTAAGCTCACGTTCTCTATCACTTTCCGAGAATAGTAGAGTGTTAATACGACGAGGCGTGAGTGAATCACGGGGGTGTGCCATGATGTTGACCCAAGATGGAGCTGAAACTAACTGGGGCTACCATGCGGTACCCTGGTGTCCCCGATTTTTTTCATACTGCGCACACTGAGGGCGCAGACCCATTCTCTCATGTCTAGGTGACTCAGGCCTATTGCACTAAATTTGAACGAATGTAAAATAAAACGTAGATATACGTTCGGTCACTTTTGCGAGTGAACGTATATCTACGTGTGGACAGTTTAAGGGTTAAAAGACCAGAGTGATGGTGGTGTGGCTGTATCTACGTCATTTAGCTATGAGCTTGCACTGAAAGAAAAAATTATTTTTAACCCTTTCAGGGTCCAAGGCCATTTTTGGAAGGGGTGCGCCAGTGTCCAAGAATTTAAAAAAAAAAATTCTTATTTTTTCTTATGAAATGGTCGAGAATCTTTTTCTGAAAGTAATAAAACAAAAAGTACGAAATTTGATTGAAAATTGACGAAATTATGCTATCGCGAATTTCGATGTGTCAGCGATATTTACGCATCGGCGATTTTGCCGACTTTGACTCCCATTTTAGGCCAATTACATTATTCCAGTCGACCAAATTCTTAGCTATTTCACTAGTATTACTTCTATTCTATCGATTGAGCACAAGAAATCACCCAGTCAACTGTTTCAACTACAAAATAAAGTGACTGGAAATTGGTAATTTAGCCAATTTAACTCAGTTCAAAATATTCCAATTTCAAAATAGGGTGCATAATAAACAATGCAGGCATTCCTGGCACTAAACTAACATTTCCTCTGTTCATTAGTTACGTTTTCAGTCTTTACAAATGAATTCCATTTTGATTTTTTATTCACATAATGAATTTTTATTCAAACCAAAAAATGGAAGATTTACTGTTATGCAATATTGTAATAATTGTACAAATAATATCACCACATTTGTGAACGTATATTAGACCCACCAGCTGGCGTGTATTAGACGTGTGAGGTCATTTGTTTACTCTTGAACATAGGCAAAAATTTAACATTTCCACTATTTTGAGCTCAGTTTCAAGCCATTTGCAGTACAAAAACCAATCGAAATCATCTCTATATTTGTAATATATCTTCCATTCTATCAAATGAGACCAAGAAATCGCAAATACAACTATACAAAGTATACGAAAAAACACTGCAAAGTCGCTCTTTTAATCGAAAATTGCGGTTTCAATTTTTTTTCTCTCATTATGCACTGTGTGCTGCAGGATCTGTTTTATGTGGTGCACACTTTCCACATAGATGTATTCTCTCATATCTAGGCCCAAATTTGCCGCTTAAAGCTTATCTGAGTGAGCTGAGCTCATGACATAGAACTACGGTTTGGACCCTGAACTCAAAGCCGTAGAACTACGGCACGGACCCTGAAAGGGTTAAAAGCAAACAGGAAACAAGTGTAACAAATAAGCAGTACTTACCAGCATGTTCTGAGCACTATCGGGAACAGCATTATTCTTGCACCACTGATATACATAGGATGAAATGTTCTGCCTGTCCTCTAAACCATGTACACCAATCACAACTTCCGTAACCTTCACTCGATTTGTGCTCGTCTTGGTAAGCCTGAACTGGACTTGTTGACCTGCAGTTTAAAGTTGTAATACAGCCTTTCCAGCTATAACCTCTTGTTCTTTTAAGCTCTGGATAGCCAGAATGTTTGCCATAATGAAAAATATATCACATATTTGATAATGCTGCACTAATGGCAAAAAATATATAGACTGTATTACCTGTAACAACAATTAAAAATATATAATGTAATATAGATGACTTTAAACAAATCATTACTTATGTAAACAAAATATCTGTGCATGGCAGTACAGTACAAAGGCCAAGCAACCAATATGTTTTAAATACTGAACTTATCTCTTATTCAGAATTTTCCCAAGATTGGAAAAAATTCTTGAATTTGGAATAATCTTGAAAATTTGGATTTTTTTTCTTTCATTCCAGCAAAAGTTCTGAATTTAAGAATGGAAAATCTAATTTGGAATGTTCTGAATGCAATAAAGTTTTGGGAAATTTTAAATTAGGAATTTAGGCATACTTGACTGAACATAGTATGCCAATTATAGTGGTTTCCCTCATTTTATGCGACAGATGCATTCTTGACCCAAAGCTCATTAAGCGGATTCACATGAAGTGAACCCAGAATAACATGTAAAACATTGGGAAACATTCTAAAACTACAAATTTCACATTTCTTGATGAGTGCTAACCAAAACAATATGATGAATAGGAAACATGTTCAACACATGGGTATCTTGACTGAGAAACATTTCACTCAGCAGGGAGCTTTATCAGTCTATTATAGAGACATGAGAATAGATATTTTTTATAGTGGAGCCAGTGGAAGGAGAGCTGCAATGTAGGAGCAGATATGGTCCAATGTGGGCAGGCCCATGTGTGACCACGTCTACCACTGATGCAACACTGCTTCTTCCATTGGTTCCATCATAAAAATCTCTGTTCAATAGCACAATCTTCATAATTGACAGAACCTCCTACAAGACTGACCACTAACTTTCTTTCTAGGAAATTAGACAATGTGGCCACATCTACTACTGCAACATCGCCCCACTTCTTTTACTGGCTCCACTATAAAAATCTCCATTCTCATGTCCCTGATAAAGCCCCTAGTAAATGAACCCTCTCTCAATATACTCAGGTACAGTTTTATGAATTTTATTCATAAAGCTATTGGTATTATGTATGTGCCTTTGACTTAATTATACAAAAATATGAGCTTATTGCAAATGCACCCAATGGTTTTATATAAAAGAAATGAATTTGGTTAAAAAAACCTGAGAAACAAAATAAAATTAAAACAAAATCACTAATACAAAATTGGGAAAAAAATTCCATAATTCTTTGCTTATTTTTTACAAAAAAAAAAATATATGATCATACCACAGACAACAAACAGGCCATATGCCAAAAAGATAAATGTAAATGAGCAAAAAACAAATGAGAAAAAAAATTAAATCCTAAAATTCAATCATAATCATCCTCCCATTTGCCCTCCCTCCCTCCTCCACCAATCAGCCTGTCTGTCTGGATGAAAGTGAACACATTATGAACCTGTGAATGCATATCTTCCTACAACTACTACTACTACCCTCCTCTCCTCACCCCTCCGTTTCCCTTCCCTTCCCTCTTTCCTCTCCTCTCCACCTCTCCCTCCCCTCCTCTTCCCTCACCTCCTGTCCCCTCCTCTCCTCTCCCCTCCCCCTCCTTTCCTCAATCCTTAGTCATGACTGACAGCACAACTCAACTTCATCTGATCCATTTTCTTTTGACTTGGGGTAAGAAACTTAAATTAAAACCCAATCAAAGGATTTGGTTCAAAATATTCTCATTGGATTTCCAATACCCAAATCTGTTTTCCTTTTTTCTTTCTTTTTTGATGAAAGATATCATTAAAAAATCAAGTGGCGCTTATCATAGGAGCAAAGTTATATCGCATATAGTGAATTATTGGTAAAAAACAGTCACCGCATACAAGCAAATTCACAAAGAGTGAAACCACATAAAATGAAGGAAACCTGCAGTATTCAGTACATTTAAATTGCAGATTATTTTGTCAGATCTGAAAGTAATACTTAAGTAACAATTATACAATAACAAAGTACAGTCATACCCAGCTTTACGTCATTTCGGCCTACGTCAAATTCGTCTTTATGCCACTCTTCTAAATTTCAGTTCAGTGAACGTCATTACATCCAACTTTACATCACTCAGCAACGTCACCTACATCGTAATTTTTTTAATTGTGTTCATTATTTTTTAAAAAACATGGCTAAAATGTGTTTTTAGTGCCCTTTGAGGTTCAGCAATAGTTATATTCTTTCGAGAGTTATTTATGCTAGTTTTATGGTGTATGTTGTCATTTTAAGACATTTTTAAGGAATTATGTCTGGTTTACATAAAAAACCAGGGTTACAGCATGGTTCTTGGAGCCAATTAATGACATAGGGTGGGGTATGACTGTACTCTTGAAACAGCTTCAATATTGCAAAAACCAAACATTAACCCGTAAATGGTCCAAACGTATATATACGTTAGTACCGCTACTGCCCCAAGTGTATTCCTGCCTCTAAATTTGGCACAATTGGCCTGAGATGCCTGGTCAGCATAGAATGGGTCTTAGCCCTTGGTGTGCGCTATATTAAAAAAATCTGGGACCACTTAGTACCTTGTGGGAGGACCAGTTCAATTGAGTGCCAGCTAGAGCAAACAGCACAGCAAACACATGGGATTCACTGATGTCATGTAGTATTAACTCTCCCATTTTAAGTCGAAAGTGATGTTGACCCAGAGTTTAGTGGCTCTGAGGCAGATATGGCCACAAGTGGTCGAGGAAATATCAAAAACCTTGATAATAACCCATGTGCAACATCCTTTCAGAATGTCTTATAACCTATGCCTATCTTTGTCTGTCTGTCTCTGTCTATCTGTCTCTGTCTCTGTCTATCTGTCTCTGTCTCTGTCTATCTCTGACTCTGTCTATCTCTATCTGACTCTGTCTATCTCTATCTGACTCTGTCTATCTCTATCTGACTCTGTCTATCTCTATCTGACTCTGTCTATCTCTATCTGACTCTGTCTATCTCTATCTGACTCTGTCTATCTCTATCTGACTCTGTCTATCTCTATCTGACTCTGTCTATCTCTATCTGACTCTGTCTATCTCTATCTGACTCTGTCTATCTCTATCTGACTCTGTCTATCTCTATTTGACTCTGTCTATCTCTATCTGACTCTGTCTATCTCTATCTGACTCTGTCTATCTCTATCTGACTCTATCTCTATCTGACTCTGTCTATCTCTATCTGACTCTGTCTATCTCTATCTGACTCTGTCTATCTCTATCTGACTCTGTCTATCTCTATCTGACTGTCTATCTCTATCTGACTGTCTATCTCTGTCTCACAGGTACACAAATACAATTATACATGGTGTAAATTTCCTAGGATAACCCAAAAAATCCAGACAAAGTGCTTGTAGATATAATGTGTAAACATGACTGGCAAATACGTATTTACACTTGCTCAGGAACCAGACGTGTTGGTTCAGGAGTGGATCTCTCTGAGACGGGAGAGCTAGATGCTAGACGGACAGACAGATAGAGAGAGAGCTTGACAGATAGACAGAGAGCTTGAAAGACAGACAGACAGAGAGCTTGAAAGACAGACAGACAGAGAGTTTGACAGACAGATAGACAGACAGATATGTTTGTGTAACAGTGAAAACAGAGGGGGATGCTCATCAAATGTCACCCCTTATCTTATCTTATCACTGCACCCTCTCATACGCTCATCAAATGTCACCAATTATCTTATCTTATCACTGTCAGCAGTGGACTGACTTGTCTTACATCATGCTTCAAGGGACCTTATTATTCTTATTCTTATTATTATTATTTTCATTATTCTTATTATTATTCCTATTATTATTATTATTATTATTATTATTATTATTATATACTCCCACATATCCAAAACATTGCTGGGACCTATAAATACAGTGGTACCTCGAGTTACGATGGTCCCCAAAATCGCCCTTTTATGTAAGTTTATTTTTTTAAATGCTTTTGTAAGTATATTTTTGGGGGTGTAAAAGGACTAGTCTATTTTACATTATTTCTTATGGGGATAAATTCGTTTGGTAATGGCACTTGAACAGCATTCTCGAACGAAAAAATATCGTAACTCGAGGTACCACTGTACTTTGTATATATTCCTAGACAATAGTAAATGACCAAGGCAGGTGTAAATGTCCACCTGTCAGTGTGTTTGTGACAATTTATGTAACTGTGTTTATGTATACACACTCATCTGAGTTTTCTTTGATTTTATCTTAATAGTTCTTGTTCTTATTGCTTTTCCTTTCATATCCATGGGGAAGTGGAATAAGAATCTTTCCTCCGTAAGCCATGCATGTTGTAAAAGTCAACTAAAATGCCAGGAACAATGGGCTAGTAACCCCTTTTCCTGTATAGCTTACTAAAAAGAAAAAGAAGAAAACCGTCAAAGTGGGATGTTTGAATGTGCGTGGATGTTGTGCGAATGATAAGAAAGAGATGATTGTAGATGTTATAAATGAAAAGAAGCTGGATGTCCTGGCTTGAAGTGAGACAAAGCTGAAGGGGGTAGGAGAGTTTCAGTGGGGAGAAATAAATGGGATTAGGTCAGGGGTTTCAAATAGAGTTAGAGCTAAAGAAGAAGTGGCAATAATGTTGAATAATCAGTTATGGCAGGTAAAGAAGGAATATAAATGTATAAATTCAAGGATTATGTGGAGTAAAATAAAGGTTGGATGTGAAAAGTGGGTTATAGTAAGTGTTTATGCACCTGGAGAAGAGAGAAGTGTAGAGGAGAGAGAGAGATTTTGGGAAATGTTGAGTGAGTGTGTGGGGAGTTTTGAACCAAGTGAGAGAGTAATTGTGGTTGGGGATCTTAATGCTAAAGTGGGTAAAAATGTTGTGGAGGGAGTAGTAGGTAAATTTGGGGTGCCAGGGGTAAATGTAAATGGGGAACCATTAATTGAGCTATGTGTAAAAAGAGGTTTGGTAATAAGTAATACAGTGGTACCTCGAGTTACGATGGTCCCCAAAATCGCCCTTTTATGTAAGTTTATTTTTTTAAATGCTTTTGTAAGTATATTTTTGGGGGTGTAAAAGGACTAGTCTATTTTACATTATTCCTTATGGGGATAAATTTGTTTGGTAATGGCACTTGAACAGCATTCTCGAACGAAAAAATATCGTAACTCGAGGTACCACTGTACATATTTTATGAAAAAGAGGATAAATATACAAGGTATGATATAGCACGTAAGGAAAGTAGTTTGTTGGATTATGTATTGGTGGATAAAAGGTTGATGGGTAGGCTTCAGGATGTACATGTTTATAGAGAGGCAACAGATATATCAGATCATTATTTGGTTGTAGCTACAGTTAGAGTAAAAGGTAGATGGGACAAAAAGAAAATGGCAACAGCAAGTAAGAGAGAGGTAAAAGTGTATAAACTAAGGGAGGAGGAAGTTAGGGTGAGATATAAGCAACTATTGGCAGAAAGGTGGGATAGTGCAAGTATGAGTAGTGGGGGGTTGAAGAGAGTTGGGATAGTTTTAAAAATGCAGTATTAGAATGTGGGGCAGAAGTTTGTGGCTATAGGAGGGTGGGTGCAGGAGGAAAGAGGAGTGAGTGGTGGAATGAAGAAGTAAATGGTGTGATAAAAGAGAAAAAGGTAGCTTATGAGAGGTTTTTACAAAACAGAAGTGTTAATAGAAGAGCAGAGTATATGGAGAGTAAAAGAAAGGTGAAGAGAGTGGTGAGAGAGTGCAAAAGAAGAGCGGATGAAAGAATGGGAGAGGCTCTGTCAAGAAATTTTGCTGAAAACAAGAAAAAATTTTGGAGTGAGATAAACAAGGTAAGAAAGCCTAGGGAACAAATGGATTTGTCAGTTAAAAACAGAGTAGGGAAGTTAGTAGATGGGGAGCTGGAGGTATTGGGTAGATGGCGGGAATATTTTGAGGAACTTTTAAATGTCGATGAAAAAAGGGAGGCGGTAATTTCATGTACTGGCCAGGGAGGTACAACATCGTTTAGGAGTGAAGAAGAGCAGGATGTGAGTGTGGGGGAGGTGCGTGAGGCATTATGTAGAATGAAAGGGGGTAAAGCAGCTGGAACTGATGGGATCATGACAAGAAATGTTAAAAGCAGGGGGAGATATAGTGCTGGAGTGGTTGGTATTTTTGTTTAATAAATGTATGAAAGAGGGGAAGGTACCTAGGGATTGGCAAAGAACATGTATAGTTCCTTTATATAAAGGGAAGGGGGATAAAAGAGAGTGTAAAAATTATAGGGGAATAAGTTTACTGAGTCTAGGTAGTAGGTTGGTAGACAGCAACCACCCAGGGAAGTACTACCGTCCTGCCAAGTGAGTGTAAAACGAAAGCCTGTAATTGTTTTACATGATGGTAGGATTGCTGGTGTCTTTTTTCTGTCTCATAAACATGCAAGATTTCAGGTACATCTTGCTACTTCTACTTACACTTAAGTCACACTACACATTCATGTACATGCATATATATATACACATCCCTCTGGGTTTTCTTCTATTTTCTTACTAGTTCTTGTTCTTATTTCCTCTTATCTCCATGGGGAAGTGGAACAGAATTCTTCCTCCGTAAGCCATGCGTGTCGTAAGAGGCGCCTAAAATTCCTGGAGCAAGGGGCTAGTAACCCCTTCTCCTGAATAAATTACTAAATGTAAAAGGAGAAACTTTCGTTTTTCCTTTTGGGCCACCCTGCCTCGGTGGGAAACGGCTGACGTGTTGAAAGGAAAGGAAAATGTATGAAAGAGGGGAAGGTACCTAGGGATTGGCAGAGAGCATGTATAGTTCCTTTATATAAAGGGAAGGGGGATAAAAGAGAGTGTAAAAATTATAGGGGAATAAGTTTACTGAGTCTAGGTAGTAGGTTGGTAGACAGCAACCACCCAGGGAAGTACTACCGTCCTGCCAAGTGAGTGTAAAACAGAAGCCTGTAGTTGTTTTACGTGATGGTAGGATTGCTGGTGTGTCTTTTCTGTCTCATAAACATGCAAGATTTCAGGTACATCTTGCTACTTCTACTTACACTTAGGTCACACTACACATTCATGTACAAGCATATATATACACACCCCTCTGGGATTTCTTCTATTTTCTTACTAGTTCTTGTTCTTATTTCCTCTTATCTCCATGGGGAAGTGGAACAGAATTCTTCCTCCGTAAGCCATGCGTGTCGTAAGAGGCGACTAAAATGCCGGGAGCAAGGGGCTGGTAACCCCTTCTCCTGTATATATTACTAAATGTAAAAGGAGAAACTTTCGTTTTTCCTTTTGGGCCACCCTGCCTCGGTGGGAAACGGCCGACGTGTTGAAAGAAGAAGAAAGTTTACTGAGTATACCAGGTAAAGTGTATGGCAGGGTTATTATTGAAAGAATTAGAGGTAAGACAGAGAGTAGGATTGCAGATGAGCAAGGAGGCTTTAGAGTGGGTAGGGGATGTGTAGATCAAGTGTTTACAGTGAAGCATATATGTGAACAGTATTTAGATAAAGGTAGAGAAGTTTTTATTGCATTTATGGATTTAGAAAAGGCATATGATAGTGGATAGGGGAGCAATGTGGCAAATGTTGCAAGTGTATGGAATAGGTAGTAAGTTACTGAAGGCTGTAAAGAGTTTTTATGAGGATAGTGAGGCTCAGGTTAGGGTGTGTAGGAGAGAGGGAGATTACTTCCCAGTAAAAGTAGGTCTTAGACAGGGATGTGTAATGTCACCATGGTTATTTAATATACAGTGGTACCTCGACTTACGATATTTTTTCATTCCAGAATGCTGTTCAAGTGCCATTACCAAACGAATTTATCTCCTTAAGAAATAATGTAAAATAGACTAGTCTGTTTAGACCCCTAAAAGTACACTTACAAAAGCATTTAAAAAAATAAACTTACATAAAAGGGTGTGTTTGGGGACCATCGTAAGTCGAGGTACCACTGTATTTATACATGGGGTTGTTCTCCATGGGGAAGTGGAACAGAATTCTTCCTCCGTAAGCCATGCGTGTCGTAAGAGGCGACTAAAATGCCGGGAGCAAGGGGCTAGTAACCCCTTCTCCTGTATATATTACTAAATGTAAAAGGAGAAACTTTCGTTTTCCCTTTTCGGCCACCCCGCTTCGGTGGGAAACGACCGACGTGTTGAAAGAAAGAAAGAACATGGGGTTGTAAAAGAAGTAAATGCTAGGGTGTTGGGGAGAGAGGTGGGATTAAATTATGGAGAATTAAATGCAAAATGGGAGTTGACACAGTTACTTTTTGCTGATGATACTGTGCTTATGGGAGATTCTAAAGAAAAGTTGCAAAGGTTAGTGGACGAGTTTGGGAGAGTGTGTAAAGGTAGAAAGTTAAAAGTGAACATAGATAAGAGTAAGGTGATGAGGGTATCAAACGATTTAAATAAAGAAAAATTGGATATCACATTGGAGAGAGGGATTATGGAAGAAGTAAATGTTTTCAGATATTTGGGAGTTGATGTGTCAGTGGATGGGTTTATGAAGGATGAGGTTAACCATAGAATTGATGAAGGAAAAAGGGTGAGTGGTGCATTGAGGTATCTGTGGAGACAAAAAACGTTATCCATGGAGGCAAAGAAGGGAATGTACGAAAGTATAGTGGTACCAACACTCTTATATGGGTGTGAAGCATGGGTTGCAAATGCTGCAGCGGAGGAGGCTGGAGGCAGTGGAGATGTCCTGTCTAAGGGCAATGTGTGGTGTAAATATTATGCAGAAAATTCGGAATGTGGAAATTAGGAGAAGGTGTGGAGTTACTAAAAGTATTTGTCAGAGGGCTGAAGAGGGGTTGTTGAGGTGGTTTGGTCATTTAGAGAGAATGGATCAAAGTAGAATGACTTGGAGAGCGTATAAATCTGTAGGGGAAGGAAGGCGGGGTAGGGGTCGTCCTAGAAAAGGTTGGAAGGAAGGGGTAAAGGAGGTTTTGTGGGCGAGGGGCTTGGACTTCCAGCAAGCATGTGTGAGCGTGTTAGATAGGAGTGAATGGAGACGAATGGTTTTTGGGACATGACGATCTGTTGGAGTGTGAGCAGGGTAACATTTTGTGAAGGGATTCAGGGAAACCAGTTAATTGATTTAGTTGGACTTGAGTCCTGGAAATGGGAAGTACAATGCCTGGACTTTAAGAAGGGGTCTGAGATAGTGACAGCTGGGAGGGACTATTCTCAGCTGTCGTAACTGAGCTCCTCTGCAAAGACAGTGATTATGTGTGAGTGTGGTGAAAGTGTTGAATGATGATCAAAGTATTTTCTTTTTGGGGATTTTCTTTCTTTTTGGGTCACCCTGCCTCAGTGAGAGACGGCCGACTTGTTGAAAAAAAAAAAATATTGTGTATACCTGAATAAACTTACTTACTTACCTAATATTAGTCTTAGAACAAAGAACTACTATAAATTGTAATTATCAGAACATGAAAATTATATAAAATAATATAAAAACGAGAAAAAAAGGTATATCGGCAACACTTCTGCAAGCGGCAGGACTCGATGTTGCCGTCAGGTGAGCATTCAGTGCCAACTTCTCGGCCTCATATATCGGTAAGTACTGAGCCTAAAAAAAAAATTTTTTATCCTATAACACTTAGAAAAATGTGCTCTTTATATCTATAAAAAACAAGTTTTTTTTTTCAAAATATTCGGGGCACTGAGGTAGTAAACGAATATGGTATACGTTTCGACCATTTACGGGTTAAATACTTTCATTTAGCTTCGTAAAATAATGAGATATGTTGAATACTTTGACATCAATGTTAAGTTTATAGCTAGGAAGCCTACCAAAAATATTTACCATGCATAAGCACATGCCAAAGCTCCACTTGTCGTAGGCTGATGCCATACAGGTAACAATGATCTCGGGAAAAGTAATGTTGGATGCCATTTTCATCTTTAAGTTTTCCCATGTTGGAATGAACTTCCATCACCTCTCCAGTGAGCAGTTCTTGGTCATCACTTAAACCTGCAAAAAAAAAAAAAAAAAATAGATTGAAAAAGAGGATAATACCCTTGGCAAGAAAAATATTTATTAAGAGAATATTGTAATACAGTGGACCCCCAGATTTCGTACTGCTCCCAACTCAAACAATTATGTAAGAGTACTTTTGTAAGTGCTTGTGTAAGTGTATTTTTGGGGGTCTGAAACGGACTAATCTAATTTACATTTGTCCTTATGGAAACAAATTCGTTCAGTAATGGCACTCGAACAGCCTTCTGGAAAGAATTATTGACGAAATCCGGGAGTCCACTGTACATTTCAATTAGAATATACAATCCCCACACCTACTGCAAGAGTATAGTGGTACCTCGGTATATGTCCGCTTTGGAATAAGTCCAACTTGGTATACAGTCATCCCTCGGTTTTCGATTTTAATCCGTTCCAGATGGATCGGCTAAAACCAAAATCGGCGAAAACCAAAACTATTTTCCCCATAAGAAATAATGGAAATTCAATTAATCCGTTCCAAAAACCCAGAAGTTTGGAAAAAAAAAAATTTGGGGGGTTAAAGATAGATTTACATGCACAAATGAATGAACTCTATGTGGCACTTACCTTTATTGAAGACTGATGTTGCTGGATGGAAGAGAAGGAGGAGTGGAGAGGGAAGAGACTCTATTTTTTGGAAGGGGAATCCCCTTCCATAAGGAATTTAGGTACCAAGTCCTGCTACACTCCCTGCATACATGCTACACTCCCTGCATACCTGCTACACTCCCTGCATACCTGCTACACTCCCTGCATACCTGCTACACTCCCTGCATACCTGCTACACTCCCTGCATACCTGCTACACTCCCTGCATACCTGCTACACTCCCTGCATACCTGCTACACTCCCTGCATACCTGCTACACTCCCTGCATACCTGCTACACTCCCTGCATACCTGCTACACTCCCTGCATACCTGCTACACTCCCTGCATACCTGCTACACTCCCTGCATACATGCTACACTCCCTGCATACCTGCTACACTCCCCGCATACATGCTACACTCCCCGCATACCTGCTACACTCCCTGCATACCTGCTACACTCCCTGCATACCTGCTACACTCTCTGCATACATGCTACACTCCTGCATACCTGCTACACTCCC
>WNWK01014049.1:33046-52903 GCA_009830355.1 Cherax destructor
AGGTGAGTGGTGAGGATGTGGAACAGTTGGTGGAGGAGCACAAGGAAGAGCTAACCACTGAAGATCTGCAAGAGCTTCAACAGCAACTGGAACAAGAGAGCAGAGGTCAGGACAATGGTTCAGAGGAGGAGGAGGAGGTGGAACAAAATGGAAGAATGTGCCTTCTTCAAGGATTAAGGACATTTGTGGAATGTGGAGCAAGGTGCAAGCATTTATGGATGAATATCACCCTAACCATGCTGTTGCAGGCCGTGCTGGCAACCTGTACAATGACACTGTGGTGTCCCACTTCAGGGATGTTTTAAAGAATCGCCAGACACAGAGCTCCCTGGACAAATTTGTTGTTAGAAAGAGGTCCAGTGACTCTCAAGCTGGTCCTAGTGGCATTCAAAGAAAAAGGCCAGTAACCCCAGAAAAGGACTTGGTACCTGCAGTGTTAATGGAAGGATTCCCTTCCAAACACTAGCATACTACTCCACCTTCTCCCTCCTCACGTCCTCCACACATCAACAACTCTTCAATAAATGTAAGTGACATGTTATTGTACAATATTTGCATGTGTATTTATGTATTCTTTATTAAATTATTTATTATTTAATGTCCAAAAGTTCTAAAAAATATTTTATTTAACTACTTTTGGAAGTCTTGGACGGATTAAATTTATTTCCATTATTTCTTATGGGGAAAATTGATTTGTGTTACGATTGTTTCGTCTTAAGAAATGCCCTCTCTGACGGATTAAAATCGTAAGTCGAGGTACCACTGTACATATTTTAGTATTAAGCAGTGTTTAAATTTTTTTCATGGGAATGGATTTATCGTTTTCCCTATATTTCTTATGGGAAAATTCGTTTGGTATATGTCCTGTTTGGTATAAGTCCAAGGTCCTGAAACGGATTAAGGACATATACCGAGGTACCACTGTACTACATTTAAACACCCTTTCATTTATACATGTGCAAGGGTGCTGAGTAGTACAGCATGCTATCTACATATATTTCATAGTGACAAAAATGTAAACTACACACATCCACCACCAAGTAAAAATCAAAAGGGATTGAGCAACTTATCCTTTTATTCCCCTCCTTCTCCTCCTCTCTTCTCATACCTTAACAACTACCATTCCATTCTTCCCTATCCTTCTTCTACCCCTCCTCACCAGGGCTCTGGTCACAGTTCATTCATTTCTTACCTATCATGCAGCACTGTGTGGTGGCTGGTACACCACTTGAAGTCCCATTGACAGAACTGCTACTGGAGTAAATGCTTGAAATTGATGAAGTATTCACGTTCACTGAAGAATCTTCTGAAGACATGCGAGTTTTATTTTTCTTTTTTTTCTTTTTAAGTGTAAAATCTATGCTGCTGTCAGAACTTACAGAAACACGTATATCGTCTAAATTATTTTTAACTGTAATAGAATTCTTAAATTCTTTTCCACTGATAATAGAAAGATTTTTATTGTATATAGAAGAATTATTTTTCTCGAATGTTGTGGTGCTTTTGGTGTCTGTATGATTTTGGTTTGAGTTCACAACTGCTTCTTTATTATCTATATTTAAGTGAGTGATCAATATACAAGCATCTTCTTGTTTTCCTGGAGGGGGAATACCCATTGGCTTGTTACCTATCCACCCACATGTGGCCAGCAACTGCACTCTGTACCCCTTATAATCCTCACTTTCAACTGGAAGCACGTAAAGATTGCAGCGCTTTGTGTAAATTGATAAGGGTATGTGCGCCATTTTGCTTAGTGGAACAAGTTGAAAGTACATTTCATCTTGTTTGAACTTGATAAAAATATCACCAAATTCCATACTCATCCACTTTGCTACACCAGAGCCACCACCAGCTGAAAACAGTTCCACAATGCATCCTGTGAGATGCTTTCCTGCATAGCCTTTTTCTCTAACTTTCAAGTCTTTAAGTAACCCTGACAAGCATTTTTTACCTTTAATGGAGTCCTTCACTGCTTTTTTGTCTTCCATTTTATCACATTCTTTGTCATTTGTCATGTACACAATTACCTTATTTTTTTCTTTCATCTCTCTGGGATATTCATCACTGGACAATTTATTAGCATCTAATTTGTGTCCTGCAGGTTTGACTTTAATACACTGATTAACATTTTGCTTTCCTTTCCTTATATACTGGTTTTCATCATTATCCGAGTCACTGTCACTGTCAACTGTCAAGGGCTCACTATTTGAACCGTAACTTGCATTGCTTCTGAAAGTATCAAGGAACGACTTTCCTGGAGAGTGGGGAAGGTGACCACATTCAACATATACTGCTTCCCATTTCACTTCCATACCAAGCACTACTTTAGTTTCTATCCTACGTGCCCAAGCTTCACATTTGTTCACATGGGCAAGAAGAAGATATAGCAGCTTGCAATTTATCCGGTGTCCTTCAAACCGCAAGGCACGGAGGGAAAATGTGATTCCACTAAACTTGGACCCCCATCCATTACCTTCATAGATTCTCAAAATTCCTCTGTCCTTGTCTCCCCACCAAATGTAACCGATAATATGAGAGAATGTGCGTTCTTGATCATCACTCAGGTCAGTATCACCCAAATATGCATCTTTCCTAATGGAACATGTTTTCAAGCTATGCATATGTTCTCTACTACAGTCCCAGTCTTGTTTTTCAGAAAACTGCATAAGAGAAGGAAAAAACATTTTAAGAGATGGGATGTCTCCAAACCATGCAACCACAGCAGTGTATTTTTTCAGTGTTTTATCACCTTGGTTACCCATGTCTGGTTCATCTATTTTTATTATAGCTTTCATGGGTGTCCCAATAGGAAGTGTATCTTTCAAGATTGTTAATGGATTAGCTTTTATACCATTGATATACACGACATTGCCTGGAATAGTTATATTTAGTATACTGCTAGTTTCTAGTAGTATACATTCTGTTTCATTGGAGATATAGCTATTAACAAATCCTTTTATCAGCATTTCCCCTTCAAAATTTTCGTTTATTAGATTATCACTTTCCTTATTCACTGATATTTCCTGGTGCCCCTTCTGTGTCAACTCTGAGGGTTCTGCTAACCCTATAGTCCAGTTTTTGGCAGGGCCTTCTGATGTTGAGTTTTGTGGTGAGGAATTTCTGGCTGGGCCTTCTGATGTTGAGTCTTGTGGAGAGGAATTTCTGGCTGGGCCTTCTGATGATGAGTTTTGTGGAGAGGAATTTCTGGCTGGGCCTTCTGATGTTGAGTTTTGTGGAGAGGAATTTCTGTCTGGTTCTTCTGATGTTGAGTTTTGTGGAGAGGAATTTCTGGCTTGGCCTTCTGATGTCGAGTTTTGTGGAGAAGAATTTGATGGTGAAACTGAGGGAAATGAAGAAACACTCGAGGAAATATTTGACAATTTCTGTTGATGTGCAGATGTCTTAACAAGGGGTTGACTAAGATTAGGAAGGCCAAAAGAAGATGAACGAAGAGCTGGCACCCTCGGTACTTTAGGTTTAAACCCCGGAGGTGGTGCCAACAAAGACGGCACAAAGCATGGCGGTATACCCAACACAGCAGTACTTGTACGAGGCCCTGAAACTTGACTGTGGGTAAAACTTGGTGGTGGCGGCATATAATATGGTCCTGAAGCAATCAATGGAGGCAGTGAATTATAATAAGGGCTCCTCCACATACCATAAGGTGTGGGATAATGTGAAGGAGCAAGTCCATATGCAGATACTGGGAAAGGGTAATTGGTTGAAACAGGCACATAACCACCTACTGCATGCTGGTAATAATTAACAGGGGATTTATCAGGTACTTTATGTGGATTTTTATCAGAATTCGCTGCAGAGAATTTGAGTGCCTGTCCCTCTACATCTGCTGCAGTCACAGCAGTCTTTTTCATCTCTACCTGTCGTTCCTCGGCTTTATGCATTCTTGTAGAGGTAGTATTGAAAGTCCTTTACTTGTATTATTGCTGTGTACACGGATTTTCATATTACAACTCTGAAAAAAAAATCAGATGTAAGTTTTATTGGATAATAATACAGAATAGGCTGGAGAGAGAGAAAGAGAAAAAACTGACAAAATAAATGAGGATTACATAATAAAACAGAACTATTAATGACACCAAAAGTATGAAATTTGGTGAAAAACTAACGGAATTATGCTCTCGCAAAGTTAGCGGTATCGACGATATTTACGCATCGGCGATTTCACCCATTTTGAGCCCTATTTTCGACCAATTCCAATGTTTCAGTCTACTAAAATTATAGCTATTTTTCTAGAATTCCATTTGTTCTATCGATTGAGTACAAGAAACTGCCAATTTACTTATTTTAACTACCCAATAAATGGTCAGAAATTGGCAATTTGGCCAATTTCACAAAAATTTCAAAAGATGCCAATTTCAAAATAGGGTCCAGAATAAACAAGACAGACATTCCTGGCACTAAAATAACATTTTATCTGTTCATTAGTCATGTCTACAAGCCCCTCTTTCATTACTTTTGCTTTCCATTTTGAATTTTTATTCTCACAAAAAAATAGAAGATTTTCTGTTATGTATACTACTGCATCATTGTAAAAACGGTATAAATAACATCAGCGCACTTGTGCAAGAATATTAAGACTCGCCAGTTGATGTGTATTGGACGCGTGGCGTGATTTGTTTACTCTTGAACATCAGCAAATATCGAACATTTTCGCTACTTTGGGCTCAATTTCAAGGTACAGAGGACCCTTGCTATTCGAACACTCCAAAACTCACCCTCATTCCAGAATGCTGTTCAAGTGCTGTTACCAAACGAATTTATTCCCATAAGGAATGATGTAAATTAGTTTAGTCCATTTCAGACCTCCAAAAATACACTTATAAAAGCACTTACAATAATAAACTTACATAAAAGGGTGAGTTTTGGAGTATTCGAATAGCGAGGGTCCACTGTACTTGTCATCGTGAAACCAATCAACATTATCTCTATTTCTGTAATATATCTTCCATTCTATCAAATGAGACCAAGAAAACAAGAATAGAACCATAAATACCATACGAAAATAGACTGAAAAGTCGCTGTTTTAAACCAAAAACACGGTCGGAGTTTTTTCCTCATTATGCACTGTGTGCTGCAGGATTTTTTTTATACTGTGCACACTGACCACACAGACCCTTTCTCTCACATCTAGGCCTACCAGCCTTTTCCCGATTGATTTGAAGGCGTTAGAATTTATGCGAACTAGTACGTCAAAAACCCTGGTGCGTAAGACGTACTAGTACATCAAAAACCCTGAAAGGGTTAATGAAAAGTGACCAAGAAAAGAAGAAAGTTATTGTTATTGAACCCACTTGGAAAGTGTGATTATGTTCTATCAGAATTAACGTATATGTGAATATGACTTGACAAATGGAAATGACTAGATTATAAGAACAAAACTATAATACTTGATGGAACACTTTTAAAGAAACTGAGTGGGATATAAAATTACAATTAAGATATAAATAATGTATACAAAGAGTTCTGGATGTAGGAAATGCTACAACTTCTGGACATTTTAAAATATTATATGACGAACATATTATTGAAGATAGGACACCATGAGCATAGATTTGCTCCTGTTATTACAAATAGGTACAGTAATTAACAAATATGTACAGTGGACCCCCGAGTAACGAGCACCCCGGAAATCGTACAATTATGGCCTCCACTCCAGAACAACAGATATTAGTGTCGGGAAAAAAAGACCCCCCCCCCATACCACCAATCCAACGACATTCATCTTTGCAAATATACAGGGTCTAAAGCCAGCAACAAACAACAAGATACCTTACATTCGTGGACTGCTTACAGAGTCAAATGCAATGTTTGCGGCTTTCACAGAGACCCACATAAAGGATCACTTGGACAATGAAATATGGATCCCTGGCTACAACCTATACAGATATGACAGAGTGAACAGGCAAAAGGAAGGGGTTGGCCTGTATATCACAAAGTCACTTATATGCTCAGAACTACTAAATGCCTCAAATTATGTAGTTGAAGTTTTAGCAGTAAAGATCGAGAATCAAAACCTGGTCATCGTGGTTGTATACAAGCCTCCGGATGCAACGTCCCAACAATTCCAGGAACAGCTTCTGAAAATTGACCACTGTCTGGAAAACCTTCCAGCCCCTGCCCCCAACATCTTGCTCCTGGGGGACTTCAACCTAAGGCACCTAAAATGGAGGAATATTGAAAATACAGTGGTCCCTCGGTTTTCGCTGAAAATTCATTTCAGAATGCTGCTCAAGTGCCATTACCGAACGAATTTACTTCCTTAAGAAATAATGTCACGTAGGTTAGTCTATTTCAGACCCCCAAAAATACACTTGCAACAGCACTTACGAAAATACACTTACATAAATGTTCGAGTTTGGAGATGCCCGAAAACCGAGGGACCACTGTAATGTGGTAGCAGAGATAACACCAGGAGGCAGCTCAGATGAAAACTCGCACACACACAAGCTTTTAAATCTCTGCACGCGCACACACGCACGCGCACACACGCACGCACACAGGCACGCACACACACGCACGCACACACACACGCACACACACGCACGCAACCAAATTCACCTTAAACCAGCAAATAATAGAGCCTACAAGATTGAAGAATACGCTGGACCTCATCTTCACTAACAATAATGATCTGATACGAAATGTCATCATATCAAAAACGATATACTCAGATCACAACATAATAGAGGTCCAGACATGTATGCGGGGAGCCCTAGATCGACAAAATATGATCAGCTGCGAGGGAGACTTCTCCAATTTCAACTTCAATAACAAAAACATAAGGTGGGACCAAGTAAACCAAGTCCTAAATGATATAAACTGGGAAGATAGCCTAAGCATCACGGATCCTAACCTATGTCTAGAACAAATTAACTCTGTGGCACTTGAGGTTTGCTCAAGGCAAATTCCCTTAAGGAAAAGGAGGAGAAGATGTAAACTAGAAAGAGAGAGGCGCTCCCTATACAGGCGAAGGCAAAGAATAACAGAGCGGCTACAAGAGGCCAATATATCTGAAATACGTAGGGAGGCACTGGTCAGAGAAATAGCAAACATCGAATTAAAACTAAAGGAATCTTACAGGACTCAAGAAATGCGGGAAGAACTAAAAGCCATAAATGAAATTGAAAGAAACCCAAAGTATTTCTTTTCTTATGCCAAAACAAAGTCGAGAACAACATCCAGTATTGGGCCCCTACTAAAACGAGATGGGTCCTACACAGATGACAGCAAGGAAATGAGTGAGTTACTAAAGTCCCAGTATTACTCAGTTTTTAGCGAGCCACTAACCAGACTGAAAGTTGAAGACCTAAATTAATTTTTTATGAGAGTGCCACAGAACCTGGTAGACGCAAGCCTATCTGACATTACCCTGATGCCACATGACTTCGAAAAGGCGATAAATGACATGCCCATGCACTCCGTCCAGGCCCTGACTCATGGAACTCCGTGTTCATCAAGAACTGCAAGAAGCCCCTATCACGTGCTTTTAACATCCTATGGAGAGGGAGCATGGACACTGGGGTCGTCCCGCAGTTACTAAAAGCAACAGACATAGCCCCACTCCACAAAGGCGGCAGTAAAGCAATAGGTAAGAACTACAGACCAATAGCGCTAACGTCCCATATCATAAAAATCTTTGAAAGGGTTCTAAGAAGCAAGATCGCCACTCATCTAGATAACCATCAATTACACAACCCAGGGCAGCATGGGTTTAGAGCAGGTCTCTCCTGTCTGTCCCAACTACTGGACCACTACGACAAGGTCCTGGATGCTCTAGAAGCAAAAGACTCGGCAGACGATGTAACATCCCCCAATGAAAAGCAGGTGTGCCACTAGCACGTTGAGAGAACACACAATAAGTGTCATTGGCCCAAGACTGTTCAACTGCCTTCCAGCATACATAAGGGGGATTACCAATAGACCCCTGGCTGTCTTCAAGAGGGCACTGGACAGGCACCTAAAGTTGGTGCCTGACCAGCCAGGCTGTGGTTCGTACGGTGGACTGCGTGCGGCCAGCAGTAACAGCCTGGTTGATCAGGCTCTAATTCAACATGAGGCCAGGTCACAGACCGGGCCGCAGGGGCGTTGACCCCTGGAACTCTCTCCAGGTATACTCCAGGTAATATTGTAAGTGCTTTTGTAAGTGTATTTTTGGGGGTCTGAAATATACTAACCTACTTGACATTATTTCTTAAGGGAGTAATGGCACTTGAGCAGGCTTCTGGAATGAATTTTGCTCGTTACTCGGGGGTTCACTGTAATTAACCCACTATCTAATTGTAATTTAGAGAAAATATATGGAGTACACTGTACTGCAGTCTTTTTTTATGGATATTCTTGTAAAAATGGTTTACAATTATAATGCTCATGATAGATCATTCTTTTTCTTCTTTCAACAAACTGGCCGTATCCCACCGAAGCAGGGTGGCCCAAAAGAAAAACAAAAGTTTCTCTTTTAACTTTAGTAATGTATAAAGGAGAAGGGGTTACTAGCCCACTGCTCCCAGCATTTTAGTCGCCTCTTATGGCACACATGGCTTACGGAGGAAGAATTCTGTTCCACTTCCCCATGGAGATAAGAGGAAATAAACAAGAACTAGTAAGAAAATAGAAGAAAACCCAGAGGGGTGTGTGTGTATATATACAGTGGACCCCGGATTACGTCATTATTTCGTTCCAGAATGCTGTTTAAGTGCCGTTACCGAACGAATTTGTTCCCATAAGCAATAATGTAAATTAGATTAGTCCTTTTAGACCCCCAAAAATACACTTACAAAAGCACTTACAAAAATACACTTGCATAATTGTTCGAGTCTGGAGCATAACGTAAACCAGGGGTCCACTGTATATGCTTGTACATGCATGTGTAATGTGACCTAAGTGTAAGTAGAAGTAGCAAGACATACCTGAAATCTTGCATGTTTATGAGAATGAAAAAGGACACCAGCAATCCTACCATCATGTAAAAAAAAATACAGGCTTCCGTTTTACACTCACTTGGCAGTACAGTAGTATTTCCCTGGGCAGTTGCTGTCTACCAACCTACTACCTACATGATACTATATAATTATATAAATTATTATAATCTCAGTACAACATAACTATAAAGTTTCAAATTTCATCCAGTAGTTTTTTGTTTGTACCCAATAATTGTACTGTAGTTTACATTTTGTGGATTAGTGTCTGACAATTTTTTTTATTTTTTTTATTAACACATTGGTCATTTCCAACCAAGACAGGGTGACCCGAAAAGGAAGAAACACTTTCATCATTATTCACTCCATCACTGTCTTGCCAGACGTGCCTACACTAGTTAAGATAAACTGAAACGTATAAACACCTCCTCCTTCAGAGCACAGGCACTGCACTTCCCACCTCCAGGACTCAAGTCCAGCTAACCAGTTTCCTGAATCCCTTAATAAATGTTACTTTGCTAACACTCAACAGAATGTCAAGTCATAAAAACTATTTGTCTCCACTTGCTCCTATCTAACAAGCTCACATACGCCTCCTGGAAGTCCAAGCCTCCTTTACCCCTTTCCTAGAAGAACCCCTACCCCACCTTCCTTCCACTATACGTACATTTATATGTCACCATTTTTCAAATCACTGGGATTAGCACATTAATCAGGTGGCAAGTTAGGTGACTCGTTAAATTATAACCACGGACTATTCAAGAACATATGTAATTTAGGTTTAGGTTAGGTTACAATATGCTTGGTTAGATTAGGTTATTTCCTACCTTTGATATACCTAATACCTTTGACAAGTTCTGAGAGTTCTACTCCCAGAGCCTGGCCTCGGGCCATGCTCTCCAATAGCGTTATTAAATTTATGTATGGAAGAAAATTTCACTGGCAGGAAAAATATCAGAAACATGCGAAGAAATCATAAAGTGGTAACAATGGCAAGATCACTAGCATTCTGTAGGTCTAACCTAAGATAACCCAAGAAAATAGTTTGAAATGTACCATATTCAGGGGCGGCAGGTGTACGGAAATTTGCCCAACATTTCACCTGTGTCGAGGTCCATCCTCTGACCCCCAGTGTGTGAGCTGAGGCTGAGTGCAACAAACTGCCAATAACTTCTGTTAAAGCAATACCTCTGAGTATTTGCTTGTAACAGATACGTAAGTGAACTGTAGATATAAATCCAAATTAATTTCCATGAACGTGCCTATCTGTGCTCATGATAATGCGAGCACAGATGGGCATGTTTATGGAGCAACTTGCAATGTGAACAGACTAACTGATGTTGTAGTGGCCAGGCTTAGGCTTGGCTACAAGTACTTCTGGCAATTTGGGAGACACACAGATGATGATCAAACTAAATGCAAATTACGTGATCAGGCATATGGTCACTGTCTTGAACACTGTGTGTTTAATTGTGCACTTATTGAGGAATATAGAGATAGACAGTATAATAACCTATGTGACATGTCAAGATATCTTATTCATGAAATAAGATACCAATTGTACTAAGCAAATTTCCTAAATTTGCTTGTAACAGATAATTGAAATGTAGATATAAACCCAAATAAACCCAAATGTACAATTGTTAACCCCTTTGGGGCCTAGTTCCTAGGCCTTTTGTGTATCCATATGCTCTTGCGCTACCGTCCACAGGATGGATATGGGGTGCACAATAAACTAGCCACTTCGGTGGCAAAATCTAATCTCTGAGTAGCTCTAAAAAAAAAAATGGGTTGGACAGGTACATGAGTAGGTGCGAGTTAGACCAGCCTAGTATGGGCCAGTAGTGTTGCAGTATATTTTCATTCATATGTACTGTTGTGTAATATACAAGTCATACACTAGCACTGAGGCACACCCTTGAATGGAGAGTTCCAACTACAAAACATAATAATCGAATTCAGTAATCTAGCCTCTAAAAAATGCATCGCCGATGACGTCTACAGAACCAGTATAACGAGTATACACCACATGAATCTGTAAAGTTTACCTCTGCACTTATAACAGCCTGGGGAAAAAGGACAGAAAATTCTACGTAGAAAAAAAGAAACAATAGGAAATCTTTGTTGTTCTGAAGCTTAAGGTTGCGAGGCTCCGGGGCCGGGCAACCCCACAAGGTAGTTAAGTTTATTCATGTATAGGTAAATTAGTAAGTTTATTTATGTACAGGTACATATAAATAGTTACATAAATTATCATTCATAGCAGTATATGTGTAGATTACCTAGGGTAACCCAAAAAATAAGTCAGACAAAGTTATTTATTTCCATTGGGTACACATAATTAGTTACAAAAATTATCATACATAGTAACATAGGTGTAAATTACCTAGGATAACCCAAAAAAGTCAGACAAAGTGACTAATTTCCACTGGGGTCCCTAGTCTTGATGAATAATTAGTTTCAACGCCATCAACTTACCTGTGTTGAATTGATAAAGCCTGGAAAATCTTCCAGCTCCTGCCCCTAACATCTTGCTCATGGGGGATTTCAACCTAAGGCACCTAAAATGGAGGAATATTGCAAACAATGTGGTAGCAGAGATAACACCAGGAGGCAGCTCAGATGAAAACTCGCACACACATGAACTTTTAAATCTCTGCACCAAATTCACCTTAAACCAGCAAATAGTAGAGCCTACAAGATTAGAGAATACGCTGGACCTCATCTTCACCAACAATGATGATCTGATACGAAATGTCATCATATCAAAACAATATATTCAGATCACAACATAATAGAGGTCCAGACATGTATGCGGGGAGCCCTAGATCGACAAAATATGATCAGCCGAGGAGACTTCTCAATTTCAACTTCAATAACAAAAACATAAGGTGGGACCAAGTAAACCAAGTCCTAAATGATATAAACTGGGAAGATAGCCTAAGCATCACGGATCCTAACCTATGTCTAGAACAAATTAACTCTGTGGCACTTGAGGTTTGCTCAAGGCAAATTCCCTAAGGAAAAGAAGGAGATGTAAACTAGAAAGAGAGGCGCTCCCTATACAGGCGAAGGCAAAGAATAACAGAGCCCTACAAGAGGCCAATATATCTGAAATACGTAAGGAGACGCTGGTCAGAGAAATAGCAAACATCGAATTAAAACTAAAGGAATCTTACAGGAATCAAGAAACGAGGGAAGAACTAAAAGCCATAAATGAAATTGAAAGAAACCCAAAGTATTTCTTTTCTTATGCCAAATCAAAGTCGAGAACAACATCCAGTATTGGGCCCTACTTAAACGGGATGGGTCCTACACAGATGACAGCAAGGAAATGAGTGAGTTACTAAAGTCCCAGTATGACTCCGGTTTTAGCGAGCCGCTAACCAGACTGAAAGTTGAAGACCAAAATGAATGTTTTATGAGTGCCACAGAACTTGGCAGATGCATGCCTATCTGACATTACCCTGACGCCAAATGACTTCGAAAAGGCAATAAATAACATGCCCATGCACCTCGCTCCAAGCCCTGACGCATCAAGAACTGCAAGAAGCCCCTATCACGTGCTTTTAACATCCTATGGAGAGGGAGCATGGACACTGGGGTCGTCCCGCAGTTACTAAACAACAGACATAGCCCACTCCACAAAGGCGGCAGTAAAGCAATAGCAAAGAACTACAAACCAATAGCGCTAACGTCCCATATCATAAAAATCTTTGAAAGGGTTCAAAGAAGCAAGATCGCCACTCATCTAGATACCCATCAATTACACAACCCAGGGCAGCATGGGTTTAGAGCAGGTCGCTCCTGTCTGTCCCAACTACTGACCACTACGACAAGGTTCTGGATGCTCTAGAAGACAAACAGAATGCAGATGTTATATACACAGACTTTGCAAAGCCTTTGACAAGTGTGACCATGGGGTAATAGCACACAAAATGCGTGATAAAGGAATAACAGAAAAGTTGGTAGATGGATCTATAATTTCCTAACAAGTAGAACACAAAGAGTAGTAGTCAACAGAGTAAAGTCTGAGGCGGCTACAGTGAAAAGCTCTGTTCCACAAGGCACAGTACTGCTTCCATCCTGTTCATCATCCTCATATCGGACATGGACGGATATAAGCCACAGTGCCGTGTCTTCCTTTGCAGATGACACCCGAATCTGTATGACAGTGTCCACCGTTGAAGACACTGCAAGACTCCAAGCAGACATAAACCAAATCTTTAAATCGGCTGCAGAAAACAATATGAAGTTCAATGATGAGAAATTACTCAGATACGGAAAACGTGAGGAAATTAAAATTCATCAGAGTACAAAACTAATTCCAACCACACAATAGAGCGAAAACTAATGTCAAAGACCTGGGAGTGATCATGTCAGAGGATCTCACCTTCAGGACCATAACACCGTAGCAATCGCATCTGCTAGAAAATGACAGATGGATAATGAGAACCTTCAAAACCAGGGACACCAAGCCCATGTTGACACTTTTCAGGTCGCTTGTTCTATCTAGGCTGGAATATTGCTGCACACTAACTGCACCTTCAAGGCAGGTGAAATTTCTGACCAGAAAATGTGCAGAGAACCTTCACGGCACGCATAACTGCGATAAACCACCTCAATTACTGGGAACGCTTGAAGTTTCTAAACCTGTACTCCTAGAACGCAGGCGGGAGAGATACATTGTTATATACACGTGGAAAATTCTCGAGGATTAGTACCAAAATTGCACACGAAAATCACTCCCTACGAAAGCAAAGACTCGGCAGGCGATGTAACATCCCCCCAATGAAAAGCAGGGGTGCCATTAGCACGTTGAGGGACAACACAATAAGTGTCAGGGGCCCAAGATTGTTCAACTGCCTCCCAGCATATATCAGGGGGATTACCAACAAACCCCTGGCTGCTTCACAGGCACTGACAGGCACCTAAAGTCGGTACCTGACCAGCCAGGCTGTGGTTCGTACGTTGACTGCGCGGCAAGCAGTAACAGCCTGGTTGATCAGACTCTGGTCCAACATGAGGCCTGGTCACAGACCGGGCCGCGGGGCGTTGACCCCTTTAATTCTCTCCAGGTAAACTCCAGGCACAACTGAACATAATGATTGACAACACTCCTATTGCTAAACACAATGAGGGCAAATTCTGGGCCTACACCTTGAGAGCAACCTGAATTTCAGCACCCATATCAAACACATAGCAAAAAAAGTATTCAAAACAGTTGTCATCCTCGCTAAGATACGTTACTATGTACCAAATCAGCCCTACTCACACTATACTATTCACTCATCTATCCCTACCTCACCTATGCCATATGTGCTTGGGGATCAACAGTAACAACTCACCTAAAACCAATATTAACTCAACAAAAAGCTGCAGTAAGAATTATCACGCAATCCAATCGAGCAACACCCCATCACTCTTCAAAGACCTAAACTTACTCACTGTTCAGAACATCCACACTTACTACTGTGCAACCTACATGTACAGAACCATAATTTCCCAATATTAACCCTGATCTAAAACGCTTTCTTGATAGTTGTGACATGACCCATAGACACAATACCAGACACAAAATCTCTATGACATTCCACGTGTCCGGCTAAATCTATACAAACGTTCAATGTACATTAAAGGGCCTAAAATCTGGAACTCCCTACCTGAAAACTCCAGAACTGCAGACTCAGCCACCATTTTCAACACAATCATCAAAAAACATCTTATCTCACTAACACACCCCACCATCACCAACACTGACCCAAAGGACAGTAAACACAAAATCCCGAATATAGCTATTGTCTAATAAATCTCAAACCTAGTCTTAAGTTTGCCTGATATACTCCAACATAGGAGCTTTAATAGAAACTATGTAACATGCCAAGACGAAACCATTCTCATTACTAATTTTACAATCTAAATATTCTGAACTACCTCACTATTGTAAATCTATTTAATCATTTGAAATTTGTATTCATTTGTAATTTGTAATATAGATTAAGAACTAGTATTAGTCTGCCCGAAATGCCTAGCATGCCCAGGCATGCTAGGCATGCTAATGGCCATCTTTGTAATTATTGTCTTATAAATGTAAACCACACATTGTAATCTTTACAGAGAAATAAAAATAAAACTGAATCTGAATCTGAATTCAGGCGAAATTGCTGACCTGGAGAGTGTACAAAATACTTTCACGGCACACATAAGTACGATAATGGTGGTCTGGTGGCTAAAGCTCTCGCTTCACACGGCGAGGGCCTGGGTTCGATTCCCAGCCAGGGCAGAAACATTGGGCGTGTTTCTTTACACCTGTTGTCTATGTTCCCCATCAGTAAAATGGGTACCTGGGTGTTAGTGGACTTGTGTGAGTCGCATCCTAGGACACTGACCTAATCTGCCCGAAATGCTCAGCATAAGAAGCGACTTTCTATATAGTAATATAAAGCACCTAAATTACTGGGAACGATTGAAGTCCTTGATTTGTATTCCCTGGAACGCAGGCGAGAGAGATACATAATAATATACACTTGGAAAATCCTAGAGGAATTAGTACACGAAAATCACTCTTTATGAAAGCAAAAGACTCGGCAGGAGATGCAACATTCCTCCAATCAAAAGTAGAGGCACCACGAGTACAATGAGAGACAACACAATATGTGTCAGGGGCCCAAGACTGTTCAACTGCCTCCCAGCATACATAAGGGAGTTTACCTATAGACCCTTGGCTGTCTTCAAGAAGGCCCTGGACAGGCACCTAAAGTCAGTACCTGACCAGCCGGGCTGTGGTTCGTACGTCAGTTTGCGTGCAGCCAGCAGTAACAGCCTAGTTGATCAGACCCTGATCCACTCGAGGCCTGGTCTCAGAACGGGCCACGGGGGCGTTGACCCCCGAAACCCTCTCCAGGTATAGGTATACCGCCCGTACCATGACCAGGCCCGGTTCATAACCAGTGGTTACTAAATTATTTACAACAATTACAGTAATTATTTATGTAGTTACAGTGGTCACTGAATTATTTACAGTAACTTACAGTGTATCTGTTTGAAAGGTGTGGTAATAAATGGTCATGGATAGGTAATTTAGATATTTCTTGAACGTTTGTAAGTTGCCTTTAAATTCCAGATCTCTTGCATGCAAGTAAATAATAAAAGGTAAACTGAGCTAACCACCGGAGCTAAGAGGATAAAAATAACATTACTAACAGGAAGGTACAGCCGGGAGACTAGTTAGGTAGCATGTGGCCTCGAAACGGCGTACGCTGTCTGTAGCCCTATAATCCCCTGCGTACTCCTAGCAAATGTTTACGCTAAATAACCCCACGGATTTTTAAGGATTCACGTTATAATAATAATAATATCTTTATTTACTACAAGTACATGTACATGGTATACAGGCCTAGCTGACATCAGTGACATACTACTTATAGAAAGTCCCTTGTTATGCTGAGCATTTCGGGCAGATTAGGTCAGTGTCTAGGATGCGACTCACACCAGTCGACTAACACCCAGGTACCCATTTTACTGATGGGGAACATAGACAACAGGTGTAAAGAACACGCCCAATGTTTCTGCCCTGGCTGGGAATCGAACCCAGGCCCTCGCCGTGTGAAGCGAGAGCTTTAGCCACCAGACCACCAGGTTTATCTTTTATCTATTTACCAGTAATGTGGATTTTTTTTTTCAAATTTTCCTGAAATTAATGTGCAAATATTGAATAATGTAACATTGTTTAAAAAATGTAGTGTTGGTGTGACTTTTAGAAAATTTTCTAGCCACGAGAGAACCAACACGGTAGCCCGTGGCCTGGTGGCAAAAGTTCTCGCTTCACACGGCGAGTGTCCGGGTTCGATTCCCAGCGAGGGTAGAAACATTGGGAGTGTTTCTTTACACCGGTTGTCTATATTCACCCATCAGTAAAAGGGGTACCTGGGTGTTAGTCGACTGGTGTGAGTCGCATCCTGGGACAAAATTTACCTAATTTGCCCGAAATGCTCAGCATAACAAGAGACTTTATATATAGTAGTATGTCATTGATGTCAGCTAGGCCTGTATACCTTGTACATGTACTTGTAGAAATAAATGTATTATTATTATTATTATTATTATTATTATTATTATTATTATTATTACACTGGTTGGAGGGCGTTGAAATATGGCATTGTTATAAAACAATTGGAGAGTGTAATAGAGAAAAAAAAATCTAGTTCAATCACGCCGATAAGGAGTGTATCGGTGTGAATGGAGGACTATGAAATAAGTGAACTTCGTGGGTTCCTGTAATTGTGAAATTCAAGAGTGACTCAGCTACAATACAGCTGATAAGTGAAATATAAGAGACGCAGCATCGTCTAGAAAGGTGGCACACCTCACGTTAGCTTCCCAGTTCATTACCGTAAACTATGTTGGCCAAGCTCTAGTATATCTGTTAGGGAAGCGTTAGGAAGTGTTAGGACGTGAGACCCAAGAAATATTTTGGTAAGTGTTCATTATGTTGCACTTATTATGTAATATAAAATTGATATATATAATTTATGTACATTCTCTATATACATTCTCTTATAAGTGTGTATAATTTGTGGACCAGACCACTAATTAGTAAAGTCAGGTCATTAATAATCCATATACAGTCCACAGATATAATTTACCAGTGTTACTGGTATAAATTTAACAATTCATAACTATTTAAAGGTCCAGCTTATGTGGGTGTGGGATCAGTGGGTGAATATCGAAGGAGGGATACTGTCGCGACCAAGTGTCCCTAAAATCCTACCCATCTCCGAGCTACAACTAATATAAATGTGTTATATCTGTTTTAATTGTGCCCTCCCCAAATTATGTGTGCAATAATTCAGGACTGTGCCTGTAAACTTCATACGCAGAAATTTTCACAAGTAATATACTGGTAGGGGAACCTGGTGCTAGGATTGAGTGGGGGAACCAGGTGCTGTGATTGAGTGGGGGAACCAGGTGCTGTGATTGAGTGGGGAAACCAGGTGCTGTGACTGAGAGTGGGGGAACCAGGTGCTGGGATTGAGAGTGGGGGAACCAAGGATGCTGTGACTGAGAGTGAGGGAACCAAATATGCTGTGATTGAGTGGGGGAACCAGGTGCTGGGAGAGAGGGAGTGTCAGGAAGGATGCCAGGGAGGTGAGGTGCCAGGAGGGAGAGGGTGTAAGGTGCTGAGAGGGTAAGTTTATTCAGGTATACACAAATAGTTACATAGATAATCATACATATGTGTAGAGAACCTAGGATAACCCAAAAAAGTCAGAGTGACTTATTTCCATTGGAGAGGGGCGCCAGATGCTGGGATAGGGTGACAGGAGAGACTGGATACTGAGGGGTAGGGGGGATTCCAGGAGTGCCATGTGCTAGGAGGGAGACGGTTCCATATGCAGGGAGGGAGAGGGTACCATGTGCTGGGAGGGAGACGATTCTATCTTCAGGGAGGGAGAGGGTGCCAGGTGTTTCGATGGGTCAGTCGGTATTAACACGGTGGTGTGAGAAGTGCGCACTCCGGTGACAATTAAGTTGCTTGTCCTAGTGTTGTGCTGTGTTTCCAAATACATTTTCCCATTCAGACTGAAACTTGACTGTTAAATTCCTAGAACTATTTCAAATTGCACTTTTCATCTGTGCTGTGAGCGTGTAACTCTTGCTATTTTATAACATTAAGTTAATTTTGTTCAGGGATAAGATTATTGCATTTTTACTGTGAACAAGCTTACTCTTACATGATGTTCAGTTTCATGAACACTTTCTCTCTTGAGTAACTGGGTTACCTTTAAACTGTGGTACGCAAGAGTCAGCCTGTTATTATCTATTTTCCTTGCCATCTCATCTAGTGGGCTTAGCGCCTAGTTAAGATTGCAATTTGCAATCATTATATCTCTACCTATACATTGTGTAAATTGGTTTTGATTCTTGGTTAAGTGCTGCAGGTTTGAAGTAATTAACGAGTATTGCAGTGTTTGGTAACTCTCCAGAAGACTGTGACCCGGTGTATGACCTTGAAAAGCGGCACTGTGCCTCATGCCATTGACACTTATATTGCGTGTGTCTAGTGAAGTGAATGTTTTTCCTGCATCGAGAACATCAAGGCACCAAGCCAGCCCAGGTAATCCATGCAGTGACTTCTTACATTTATTAACCCAGTGTAATACATTCTCCGCTCAGTGTTGCTGAACTATCAATTACGGTTGCACAATTGGGTTGCTTGTCCTAGTGTTGTGCTGTGTTTCCTAATACATTTTTCCATTCAGACTGAAACTTGACTTAAATTCCCAGAACTATTTATATTTCAAATTGTATTATTCATCTGTGCTGTGAGTGTGTAACTTATGCTATTTTTATAACATTAAGTAAATTTTGTTCAGGTATAAAATTATCGCATTTTTACTGTGAACAAGCTTACTCTTGCATGATGTTCAGTTTCATGAACACTTTCTTGAGTAATTCGGTTACCTTTCAACTGTGATGTGCAAGAGTCAGCCTGTTAACATCTATTTTCTTGCCATCTCATCTAGTGGGTTTAGCGCCTAGCTTAGATTGTAATAGTAACAATTTGCAATCATTATATGTCTACCATACATTGTGTAAATTGTTCTTGATTATTTGTTAAGTGCTGTAGTTTGGAGTAATTAACGAGTATTGTAGTGTTTGGTAACTCTCCATAAGACTGGCCCAGTTAATGAATCTTGAAAAGACCCGCAGGCCACTGACACCCATATTGCCTTTGTCTAGTGAGGTGAATGTCCCTTGACCCTCCTATACACCGCCCATCGCCAGTGTGAAACTGCTGTCAGCTATGAGTATAGTTGATGGTTTTGATGACGTAAATGATGGTGAAGGCAGATTTGAAACATACCTTAGTAAACACTCGGAAAGGAACGAGGCTTCAGAGAAAGCTTGCTGCAAGCAA
>WNWK01014050.1:0-52900 GCA_009830355.1 Cherax destructor
CTTTTTTTTAAAGAAGGAACAAAAGGTAAAAACCTGATCACATTAAACTATAGAAGGACTGTGGAAGAAATTATCTAATGCATGAAATTTAGGGGAGATGGAAAGACAATTACACTGGGGAAAGGGAAATTGTCGGATGTTTCCCTCAACTAGGTAATGAATGGAATTGTCCGGGACAAAAATAGCGGAACCAAAGCAACATATTGTTTAGTGTTGGTATTAGAAGCCCAGTAGGTTAAGGGGGCCCCGCCCCAGCTACCAGCTAAATGGCGGGAAAAGTAGCTGAAACTAGATACAGGAAATCAGAGCAAAAAGTTAAAACATTATGACACAGAAAAAAGGGTCAACGAAAATAGGCACCACAGACAGAATTCATGAGCACACGGGGGCACAAATCAAATAAGTCCCAAAAAGGGGGTTTGGCAACCTAAGAATGGGGTCGACACCGAAGAAGCCAGACACACTTACACTTTTACGTTGAGCCCATATTGAGAATGAAACGGTAGGAATTACAGGGACCAAGCACGCAAGAAATTAGGAACGGAAAAGCTTGAACAAGATGTCCCGGATTTGGGAGGGAAACATCTAAGACAATGAAGGCGGGAGGGATGGGGAACAATATCAGATAAAAAGTGAGAGGAATTGATAAGGGGAGAGGGAAAAAATTTTGATAGGATACACAAAAAGGGGACAAGGGGTTACAACGGTTAAAAACCCGACATCACAGGAAAGATGGATTTCTTCGTCGATTTGTCGGAAGAATGTAGTGAAAAGGATCCAAATAGGTTTGAAAAGGAAAAAAAGCTCTTAGAGCGGGAGAGAGTAGATCTAGTAGGATCACAAGGGGGGGCCAATGAAACCCCGCAACCACAAATTGGTAAATACATACACCATCACACACACACAAAAAAAAACAACACCACAAAAAACCACACATAACCAGGGTTAAGGAATAAGGAGCCCCCCCACGCAGAAGGAAACAGGAGGAGAAAAAAAGTGATTATAGTGGAAAGGGGGGAGACCCCCCCAAGTGAAAATTTTTCAGAGAACGGGTGGTCACAAGGGAAAAACGATAAAGGTTTTTGGCAAACAGCCCCCCTTGATCCTGCAAAAAAAAGCTCGGCTGAGGACAAACCCGGGCCGAATGTATACCTAGATGGGGAAGAACGCAGGAAGAAAGAGAGGCCCGGAGGGGAAGATGGAAAAGAGAGGAGGGGGGGGAAACAGCGAGATACAAGGACAAAAACCAACAGGAAAAACACACACACTGGAAGTTCAGGGGCCTAAAACCAAAACAACCCCGACAACCATACACTCTAGCACCACACCCACTTATGGGCCCCCTGCCCCCATACAAACAAACCCCACCTCACAGTTACACCCCACCCCCCCCCCAAACTGCACCCCATGCCTACCCCCAACCAAATCCCCCCATGGAAACCCCCAGGGAAACCCTCCCAACCCCCAACCCACCAAGTTTCCCCCCGGGGAAGTTTTTAAAAAAGGGTTAAGGTTTTAACAAACCCGGAGGGAATTTCAAAAATTAAGAGTGGAATGAAAAAAAGCCACGAAACTAAATAAATGAGACAGTAACAGATGAATCTTCCCCCAGGGCAATCCTGAGGGAAAAATAGGAGGAGCAGGGGGAAAAGGAGGGGGGCCCCTGCTTTTAAGGCACCGTTGGGGATTGAGGTTAGGAATGGAGGTGGGAGGAACGGGGCTTCATGGGACCCTCCAGCTGGGGGGCAAAGATAGCATTAGGATGAAACCCACCCCAGAACTGAGGGGGCCGGAAGAATACATGAGAACAACAGAATGGTGGGAACCCCCCGGGGAAAGGGGGAAGAAAAGAAATAAGAGCAAAATATGGTCAGGGGGATTTCAACCACAGGGAGATCAGGGGGGGAAACCGGGGAAAGGGGGTCCCGAAACTTGGGGAGCCAAAAGATGGACGGGTACTGGAAAAACCCGATGCACCAACAGTCAGGGGCACAAGAGAGAGAGGAAAGATAACCAGCAAGACGGACCTTTATTTACCCCGAACAGCTCAGACATTGAAGAATAACCAGACCCCCCGGGACCAGGACCTTTTGTTTTTAGTAATTGTAAGCCATGGAGGGGAAAAATACCCGATAGAGAAAACCGACTTTAAAGAGAATACACGGATGAGGGAATTTTCCCAGGGCCTGGGAAAGGGGAAAGGGAAAGGGGTGCCAAAAAAAGAAAGATGGTGAGGGGGTGCAAGGAGGCAGAGGCGGTTTTTACCCGAGGAAAGGAAAATGGGGAAAGGGCCCGAAAGAGCCCCCGGTTTACCCCAAAGGGGGAAAGACTAGAGTATCAGAGAAGGAAACGGAAGAAGGGAAAAAATAAAAAAAGATATTAGAGAAGAGCTAAAAAAAAAAATGCACAAAGGAAGGGAAAAGTAAAAATGACATACACGAAAAGGGAAATCCAAACCCCAAAATGAGTTAAAATCAATAGAAGGAAGAAACAGGGACCGGTGATAAGGCTGAGGAGAGAAGATGGGGGAAACCTAATGATCAAGATATAGAGGGGTCCTTTTAGGGTTTAAAAGTATTCCCAAAGGGGGGGAACAGCTGGGGGACAGGAGGGTTGTCACCCAAAGGATTTGGCTGGGAATACACACCTGAGGAGGAAGTAAATTACTGTGACCCCGAACCCAAAGGGGTGGGGCCAAATATTCCCCCGGGGTTTTGGGGGGGATGAGGATGGGTGCCACTTACCACAATTTTTAAATTACACCGTGAGTAGGCCCTTCTAGAATATGCAGCACCAGTCAACCCCCACCTGGTCAAGCCCTAAAGAAATGAGAAAGGGAAAAGGTTTAAACAATTATTTCCCAAACTGGGGTCTGCCCTAGAAAAGGGGGGGGTAGGACTAAAAACACGGGAGGAAAGAAGGGTGAGGAAATGATAACACAACAAAATACCGGGAATAAAAAAGGAGAAGTGAAGGATGTTGGGGGAACAAGAAAAAAGGGACAAACTAAGCGAAAACTCAGTAATTAAGGGAAATTTAAATTTTTTGAAGGGTCAAAATATTTAAAAATTAGGGAGGAATAAATTTAAAAAGGTATATAAACCAGGGGGGGAAAACAACAAAAACCCCAACACCACCCCCACCCCAATTTAATACACAAATAAAAAAAAACCCCAAAAAACAAACTAAAAATTTTCCACACACACACATTCCCCCCCTTTCCCCCCACCTTCCCCCACTCCCCTTTCCCCGAACCCCCTCTCCCCCCCTCCTCCCCTATCCCTCTCCCATTTTTTCCACCTCTGTTCTCCCTCCTTCCTCTCTCCTCATACTCCCCCCCTTTCCCCCCCCCCACCTCTCTTCCATTTCTGCATTGTTCCCGCCCTCTCCCCCCCTCCACCCCCCACAAACACTGGAATCACCACAAAACAGATTTAGATTTTGCCACCCCCAGTTTATTGGACCCCATATCCATCCTGTACGGTAGGGAAGAGCATAGGATACACAAAAGGCCTAGGCCAGGCCCCAAAAGGGGAAAAGACATTGGGTTTATATCTACATTTCAATTATCTGTTACAAGGGTATCTATTTCATGAATAAGATATCTTGACATGTCACATAGGTTATTATTGTCTATCTCTATATTCCTCAATAAGTGCTGGTCGGCACATAGTGTTCACGACCGGTGACCATATGCCCTGATCATAATTTGCATTAGTTTGATCAAACTGTCAAGTACCTGTAGCCAAGCCTAAGCCTGGCCACTACAACTCAGTCCAGTCTGCTCACATTGCAAGTTTGCTCCACAAACATGTCCATCTGTGCTCTTAACTCATGAGCACAGATAGGCACGTTCATGGAAATTAATTTGGATTTATATCTACAGTTCACTTATCTGTTACAAGCAAATTCGGAAATTTGCAGCGAATAATGTATCTTACCTTCACTAATAGATATCTTGACATGTCACATAGGTTATTATACTGTCTATCTCTCTTATCAATAAGTGGACAATTCAGCACATAGTGTTCAAGACAGTGACCATATGCCCACTGATCACATAATTTGCATTTAGTTTGATCATCATCTGTGTATCTCCCAAACTGCCAAGTACTTGTAGCCAAGCCGAAGCCTGGCCACTGCAACATCAGTCAGTCTGTTCACATTGCAAATTTATATAAACATACTTATCTACATTCATGTTATCATAGTGGGTTATAGATCTACTCAGGCTTCTAACTGCATTCCTATAGCTATCATTTTCATTATTTATTTCTCTACTAATATTATTCCCTGTGCTAGACACAGATATACCAAGTTATATTCATTCTCCTTATGGGTGCTCTTCTTGGCTAACATATCAACTTTTATCATGAGGTAATCCAATGTGTGACGGAATCCATAGCAAATGTACTTTAATTCCTTTGTCCCGGATTTTTGAGTATCTATACCTGGCTTCTCCAATGAGCATGCTGTTAGAGTCATTATAAGGTCAAGGCCTTCAATGATGACATAGAATCAGTAATAATGATAGAGTCAAGCTCAGTGTCATAGATTAGCTTTAGTGCCATAAGGATTGCAAACAATTCAGTTTGCAGTGTAGACCTTGATTGTTAATTCTTATGCCTAATTTCAAAAAAATTATTATTGTTCTTAACTAGGGAGGTGGCAACCAGAGCAGATGCAGCTCTGCCAGAAGACTCTGTTTAGATCCATCAGTGTATATAACTTAGAGATAACTTATTACTACCAGCTGGCGATAAATTTCTTCTTGAGCAGTTGCTTTAACAAGTGATTTAAGGAAGGTTACTAGCAATAGACTTCTTAAGGAGGACTTGCAGGTATGTGATATTAAATGAACTTTCACATCTTCTTCCATGGAGGGTGAAATATATGTTGCCTACAGTGATACAATTCATGCAGGTTGTAAACTTAATGTAATTGCATGTTTCACAATCCATTTAGATCTGTGAGTATTTACTTCTAGACATTTAGTAAGATTCATTGTGACAGTGTCTGGTTTCATTTCTTAACAATCTAATACCAAGTACAGTGTTAATCTCGTAATCTATCTGATACTAGTAATACCAGAAAGCTCCTTCCTCATATTAAGAACCTTTGTAGATTTGGGACAGCCAAAGAATAATTCTGAGAGCTTCATTTGCATTAACTCCAAGGGTCGGAAGGCTTTCTCGAGGCTAATATCAACATGGGAGCAGCATAATCAATTAAGGACCTAATATAGGCTATGTACATCATTCTCGCGATTCTCACATTAGCACCATAGTTGGGGTTGTATCAGCAACAGCTTTAAGAGCATTTTAGTCTATCTTTGCATTTTATTTAGTTTGTGGTATAGTAGATTTGGTAAAGGGTACATCTACCAAGATATCTGTAAGTTTTAACGTAGCTAATGTTTTCACCCTGCAAATAGATGGGTGGGATGTCGTTTGCTGTTAATATCTTTGTTTTAGAGGAAGATATTATGAGGCCTAGTCGATTACAAATTGCTTGAACTTCATTAAGAACGGAACTCATCTTTTTATGCCCTGTTGTATGGATCATGATGTCATCAGCATAGCTTATAGCTATATGTTTAGGTGGTAGGAAGAGCATTTAGGGCATTAATCAGAATATTAAATAGCATGGGACTGAGAACTCCTCCTGTGGTGTACCTAGGGACATTTCTTTAGACTCGCTTCTAAAGCCTTGGTAGGACAGAGGATACTCTGTGACAGGTATCCTATTATCAGCAGGTAGGCTACAATATTCATTTTGGCTAGTTCATGTAGTATAACAGTTCTGTTCGCGATATCAAATGCAGATTTATAGATCAGAAATGTGGTAAAAAACTAGTAGAGGTGTGTGAAGTGAAGGTCCAGCCACGTCTGTCAGTTATAGGTCTGCCGCTAGTGAGGGTGTACGCCTATCTGAGACTATGCACATGCGCTGAGCCTCTGACGTCAGCGGGAATCCTTGGCGTCACACGCAAAGGGACCAGCTGTATAAGTGGGATGAATGCTGATACACTACACAAGTGTATACCTGGGTCTGGAGGAAATTCGGGGTCAACGCCCCCGCAGCCCCGGTCCGTGACAGACCTCTTGTTGGACCAGGCTGATCCACCAGTACTGCTGACGCACGCAGTCCCGACATACTGAGGCCACAGCCCGGCTGATCAGGTACCGACAGGAGTGCCTGTCCAGTGCCTGAAGACAGCCAGGGGCTTGTTGAGTAATCCCCTGATGTATGCTGGGAGGCAGTTGAACAATCTTGGGCCCCTGAAATAGTAAGAGAGTTTTGGTATTTGGTAGGGGGGGTTTTTTTTTTCTGGCCTAATATCTGTTGTAATGGGGGGGAGGCCACTGACTGTGATTCCACTCCAGAAATGATTGCAGTGGTGTAAAATTTTCTGTCTTTCCGCCAGTTTTTTTTTTCCTTTCCTGGCACTAAAAACCTTTTCCCCGGGAGTGGCTGTGGCTACCCTGATTTTGCCATGGTCTGGATGTTCTGTTGCCTGCATGGTATGCCTAATAAAGTTATAATGTTTTTCCTGAATTGATGTGGGACATTTCGGGGTGGAAAATTTACAGGAGGGGAGGTTGCATTTGCCTGTTTTCTATGGGAACGGCATTTTCGGGGGTGATCATAATTGCATGTCCCATCTGTTTTTAGTTTTTCCATTGCAGATACCAAGTGCATAATATTCACATAGGCCTGGTTTCCGTTTGCCCGGGTTTTTGTGACTGTTTTCCCCCTTGGTGGGTGTGTTCCTGTCTCATGTCTGTCTTCGTTACTATTGCAACAATGGAGCCTTCAACTTTTTCCCGGGAATTTATCTTCAGTTTTTCCCCCCTGGGCATCCCCTTTTTTTTTAAATTCCATGTTATTGCTAGTTTGTCACTGTTTTGTGTGTGTCCTTTCTACACCTTTTTCCCCCATCAATTTCACTAGAGCTACTGCCCCTTTTCAGGTCACCATCATTTTTTTTTCAACATCTGTCCCAGGGGCGGTGCAACTGGCCCTGATTTTTTATTTTCCCAACTGTTATAGAAAGCTGTCATTTTTTTTATGAAGTCCGATTTGGTGTTGTCACTTTTAATATCGATGTTTTTTTATTCCACAGTTCGGTCTCATTTGGACATACCCAAAACATTCCCTTTTTAATATCTGGGGTGGTAGAGTCTTGAATGCTCAAAGGGCGGGCAGCTTTTACACAAAAAGGATGTAATCCATGCAGAGGAACGTTTGCTTGTTGGTTGCATATTACACAGGGTTTCATGATTGTTTTTGTTGGTTGCTTTACTGTATATTCATTTTGGTTTCCCTGAAGTGGTGATCCGTCATTTGTATCGTATCTTTTTTTATTTTCATGTGTAAGTGTTTGGGCAATCTTATCGTAAAGTTATTTTACTGTTATTGTTTGGGTGTTTTATAAGGGCCCCCAAAACCCGTCCCTTATTGAATCCGGGCTCGGGTACCAGTTTTGAATCCAGTCAATGGTTCCCTTATTTTTTGACTGACGAGATCCAGTGTCACTTATTTAATGAACCTGTGGGGTTTTTGGGGTTTCCCAGACAGATCACTGGAAGAGATTAAACAGAGTAATAATGATGGTATGGTACAAAAAATAATCTGGGGAGATAAAACCGGTCCTTCTGGCGGGTCCTACGTACGGCGGGTACCTCTGGCACCCTGGTTTACCTCTGGCACCCTGTTTTCTTTGGGACCCCGGAAACCTCACCCCGCTTTAACACCGGGGTTCCTGCACTTATGGTTCACTTACTGGGGTTTGATTTTTTTTTTGTTTTTTTTCCCACACCACAACACTGTGGTTTTTTTTTTTTGAGACTGGAAGATATACGAAATATGTTAGTGAAATCGTTACTGACAACTCACAACCGACACTGTTTATCGTATTTTTCAGCTGACAAATTACGTATTTCCTCGGATTGTGCCCCTTTTCTATTTCATTTTTTTATATCAATGTAATCACTAATTTTGGTCAGGTATAAAAAGTTTAAAATTATCAATCCCGAACTAAAAGAAACCGCTTGTTATGCTGAGCTTTCCCCAAATTCCCCCGGTTTTTTCCCAGGATGCTCCACACCAGCCCCAAAACCCCATCCCATTTTACAGGGGATAATAGACAGCCAGTGAAAGGGAAAAAACCGTCCGATGCTTCTACCCCCCCGGGAATCGAACCCGGACACTCCCCGGGTGAAGCGGAGTTTTAGCCACCGGCCACGGGGGAGATTTCAATAGGGTTTGTTGGGGCTAGAAATAGAGTTTTTGGGAGTTCCAGAAGTTAAAAGAAGGAACGGGAAAAACCCCTAAAGTCAGACCTGAAGTAGAGTTTGGGGTTCTTGTTGGTTTAGGGCAGCCACAGTAACAGCCTGGTTGATCAGGCCCGATCCCCCTGGCATGGAGGGGGCCGCGGGGACGGAACCCCGCCCCCTTCCCCCAAAGGCCCGAAACAGCATATTGGGGGTTTTTGGTTGTAAATCTTTTTTTCCCGAACTATGTATTTGTATCTTCTACCTTACTATGTATCATTTCCATGTCAAAATAAAATTATTATTATTATTATTTTATTAAATAAGTCACTTTATCTGATTTTTTGGGTTACCCTGGGGAAACCCTCCAAAAAAAACCAACAAAATCTTTCTTATCTTTGTAGGGGTTTGGGAAAACCCAAAAAACCCAAAGTGTTTAGAAGTTTTTTAACCTTTTACATAGACCCTTATTTTTGTTTATAAAGATATTAAATCATTTATTTTCTGGGGGGCTCCTGTCTGTGGTAATGCCTGCTGTTAGAGCAGCGAAATATTTTTCCCCAAAGGTCAAGTGATCTGCTTTGGGCCCTTTTTCTTGTGGCTCAGCTATCAAAGGGTATCAATATATGGTTTATAAGTTACTTACTTGAAAAATAAAAATTTTTATTATTATTATTATTTTTATTATTTTTTTTTTTATTATTATTATTATTATTATTATAAACAGGACTCTGCTACTGTGGTGTTATGTGATGAATTGATTAAGTTTAAATTTAAATTATATAAATATATATATGGTTTATGAGTTATTTATAAAGGCAAAATTTTTTGGTATGGATGAAATTAATTATTTGTTATTACATAAAAATTTTTTTTAAAGGGCATGTATTAAAATATTTTTGTGTCGTGTCTGACTGCTGCTGTGCTGCTGCTGCTGCCCTTTCCTCCTCCTCCTCCTCTTATTTCTTGATAATTATGGCTTCTAAGCTGATGGCAGGTAAACTCCTTAATTTATTAAAGGGAAATTACTCGTAATTTTTGTTTTTGTTATTTTGTTAATTAGCTGTATATAATACTTTAAAAGGGGTGGGGGGTTTGGGGGGGGTCTGATCCAAAACATGGACGGGCCTTTTTTTTCCCGGGTCGCTCTCCCCTCCCATGCCTCGGTGCTGATGACCCCAAGGGTTTACCTTCCGATTGTAATGATATACTATAAAATGTCTGCTGGTTTGCCCCAGTTTGGGTGCCAATGGGGTTTCCTGATATATGGGGTTATCTGGAGGGGTTTTGGGGATATTAAGATACCTGGGGGATATCTGGTATACCTGGGGTATATCTGGATATACCTGGAATCTGGAGTATACCTGGGTTTTCTGGAGTATCCTGGGGGATATCTGGTATACCTGGGGTATTTTGAGTATACTTTGGGGGTTTCTGGAGTATATGGGGGATATCTGGTATACCTGGGGTATATCTGGAATTCCTGGGTATACCCGGGGTTTTCCTGGGGAAAAATTCAGGGTTAAGGGCCCGGGCTGTAAGGCCTCATGTTGGCCAGAGCCTGATCAAACCGGCTGTTTGCTGGCCGCACGCGTCCCAAATACGAACCACACCCGGCTGGTAAAACTTTAGGTGCCCCAGTGCCCTTTAAGACAGCCAGGGGTTGGTAATTCCCCCGATGTTTCTGAGGCGTTGCAATCTTGGGCCCCACACTTATTTGTTGTCTCTCAACGATTTTGATTTTGCCAGGTGGCTGTTTTTGTGCACCCCCTATCCATCCTGTACGGAGGCAAGAGCGTATGGATACACAAAATCCTAGGGCCTGGCCCCAAAGGGGTTAACAATTGCTTTGGGTTAGTTGTTCAGACCCCAGGTAAGGACCCCCTAGGGGGGAGGGGGGGGGGGACGGGAAAAATAGGGAGAGGAAGAGCTTAAAAGAAAGAAAAGTCAATAAAAACAGTCTAACTACTATTCTTTCCCCGGGTTTATATCTACATTTCAATTATCGTTACAACAAAATTTTAAAATTTGGTTTTCAAAAGGGAATTTCAAAAAGATATCTTGGGCCACTAGATTATACTCTGTCTGCGGTCTTCTTGCCCTTCCTCGATCTTCATGACTTTACATTTGGCAGGGTTAAATTCAAGGAGAGCCATTTACTGACCCAGCTTGTAGCCTGTCCCAGGTCTCTTTGTAGTCCTGCCTGATCCTGACTGATTTAATTCTTCTCATTAACTTCACATCATCTGCCAACAGGAGACTTCTGAGTCTATCCTTCCGTTATGTCATTCACATATACCAAACAGTACAGGTCCTAGGACTGACCCTTGTGGGAACCCACCTTCAGTGCCCTTCTGCACTTCAGTTTATGATTGTAATTCACAAGTATCTATGTAAAATTGCAATGAAATAAAATTTACTTTACTTTACATAGATTATCATACATAGTGCATATGTAGAAAACCTAGGATAACCCAAAACGTCAGACAGCACTTATTTCCATTGGGGTCTATTATTTCCATTTACCTATTTACTAATTGCATGGTTCAGTAATTCAGGTGTAGGAAATAAATGCAATTGAATTAAAAAGATAAGCTGGGTGCAATGTCGTACCATCTGTGGGGAATTGTGGGAGATAAGTCTATCTGGGACACTGCCACTTGCAACAAACAATCTTCCAGGGAGATAGATTTTGCCACCGGAAGTATTAGTTTATTGTGCACCTCATATCCATCCTGTGGACGGCAGCAAGATACATGGATACACAAAAGGCCTAGGGGCACTAGCCCCAAAGGGGTTAACAATTGTACATTTAATCATATCTTAATATTTTCAATTTATTCTGAGTTATGTGGCATAGATTCTTATTTCATGAATAAGATATCTTGACATGTCACATAGGTTATTATATTGTCTATCTCTATATTCTCAATAAGTGCACAATTAAGCACATAGTGTCTACGACAGTGACCATATGCCTGATCACATAATTTGCATTTAGTTTGATCATCATCTGTCTCCCAAACTGTCAGAAGTACCTGTAGCCAAGCCTAAGCCTGGCCACTTCACAATACTAGCCAGTCTGTCATTATTGTAAGTTGCCTCCATTAGTCATGTCCATCTGTGCTCGCATTATCATGAGTACAGATAGGCAATGTTCATGGAAATTCACTTGGATTTATATCTACAGTTCACTTATCTGTTACAAAAGGCACTTAGGAAATTTGCTTAGAATAAGTGTATCTTTACCTTCACTAATAAGATATCTTGACATGTCACATAGGTTATTATACTGTCTATCTCTATATTCCTCAATAAGTGGAAAACCAGCACATAGTGTTCAAGACAGTGCCCATATGCCTGATCACATATTGCATTTAGTTTGATCATCATCTGTGTATCTCCCAAACTCCCAGAAGTATTTGTAGCCAAGCCGAGCCTGGCCACTACAACATCAGTCAGTCTGTTCAAAATTGCAAGTTGCTCCATAAACATACTTATCTACATTCATGTTATCATAGTGGGTTATAGATCTACTCAGGCTTCTAACTGCATTCCTATAGCTATCATTTTCATTATTTTTTTCCCTTTTCCTAATATTATTCCTAATGCTAGACACAGATATACCAAAGTTATATTCTACATTCTCCTTATGGGTGCTCTTTTTCTAAAATTTTCAACTTTATCATGAAGGAGTAATCCAATGGACGGAACCATAGCAAATGTACTTTAATTCCTTTGCCCCGGGATTTTGAGTATCTATACCTGGCTTCTCCAATGAGCATGCTGTTAGAGTCATTATAGGAGTCAAGAGCCTTCAATGATGACATAGAATCAGTAATAATGATAGAGTCAAGCTCAGTGTCATAAGTTAGCTTTAGTGCCATAAGGATTGCAAACAATTCAGTTTGCAGTGTAGACGCCAGTTGTTAATTCTATGCCTAGTTCAAAAAATTATTATTGTTCTTAACTAGGGAGGTGGCAACCAGAGCAGATGCAGCCCTGCCAGAAGACTCCTGTTTAGATCCATCAGTGTATATAACTTGAGATAACTTATTACTACTAGCTAGGCGATAAATTTCTTCTTGAGCAGTTGCTTTAACAAGTATTTAAGGAAGGGATTACTAGCAATGAGCTTCGGGAGGACTTGCAGGTATGTGATATTAAATGAACACATCTTCCATGGAGGGGTGAAATGCTCTTGTTGCCTACAGTGATACAATTCATGCAGGTTGTAAAACTTAATGTAATTGATGTTTTCACAATCCATTTAGATCTGTGAGTATTTACTTCTAGACATTTAGTAAGATTCATTGTGACAGTGTCTGGTTCATTTCTTAACAATCTAATACCAAGTACAGTGTTAATCTCAATAATCCTATCACTGATACTAGTAATACCAAGCTCCTTCCTCATTTAAGAACCTTTGTAGATTTGGGACAGCCAAGAATAATTCTGAGAGCTTCATTTTGCATTAACTCCAAGGGTCGGAGAGAACTTTCTCGAGCTAATATCAACATGGAGCAGCATAATCAATTAAGGACCTAATATAGGCTATGTACATCATTCTCGCGATTCTCACATTAGCACCATAGTTGGGGTTGTATCCAGCAACAGCTTTAAGAGCATTTAGTCTATCTTTGCATTTTTATTTAGTTGTGGTATAGTAGATTTGGTAAAGGGTACATCTACACCAAGATATCTGTAAGTTTTAACGTAGCTAATGTTTTCACCCTGCAAATAGATGGGTGGGGATGTCGTTTGCTTGTTAATATCTTTGTTTTAGAGGAAGATATTATGAGGCCTAGTCGATTACAAATTGCTTGAACTTCATTAAGAACGGAACTCATCTTTTATGCCCTGTTGTATGGATCATGATGTCATCAGCATAGCTTATAGCTATATGTTTAGGTGAGGCAGGAAGAGCATTTAGGAGGGCATTAATCAGAATATTAAATAGCATGGGACTGAGAACTCCTCCTGTGGTGTACCTAGGGACATTTCTTAGACTCGCTTCTAAAGCCTTGGTAGAGGACAGAGGATACTCTGTTTGACAGGTATCCTATTATCCAGCAGAGTAGGCTACCACCAATATTCATTTTGGCTAGTTCATGTAGTATAACAGTTCTGTTCGCGATATCAAATGCAGATTTTAGATCAAGAAATGTGGTAAAACTAGTAGAGGTGTGTGAGGTGAGAAAGGTGGAGATACAATTCTGCACACTCTTACCTTTCATGAACCCATAGAGGGAGGGGGAGAGTTGGTGTCTGATTCTATAGTACAGTCTGTTAAGTATCATTCTTTCAAAAATTTTACAAAGACAGCTAGTTAAGGAGATCGGCTGTTAGGGTTTAGGGATAGGCACAATGAGACTATTGGTCCAGGAAGTAGGAAGAACTCCCTCAATGTAACTGGTATTATACAGTGCCAACAAAGGATTATTAGGCACGAATATCATAGGTTATACCATCCTCTCCAGGAGCAGTTGATCGACCTTTGGTTAATGCGTTATCTAATTCATACTCTGTGAAGAGGCAATCACTCTCATCAATATTTTGGCTCATAAAATTAATCAGTTCAAACATTTCTTCAGAAGCACTCTCTAAGTTTTCTCTAATATGAGATGGCAGGTTTTCATGCCTGGAGATTTTGGACCAGTCATTTATGAGGTCATTTGCTTTTTCAAGTGGAAAGGGATGAGCAACATTGCCAGTTTTTTTCCTGGTTATTTTATTTATACCTTTCCATGCCAGACTTAAAGGGTAGACCTATTTAATCCATTAACGAATTGTTTCCCATTCCTGTTGCCTAAGTTCTTGCTTTCTATTTCTTGCATTTGTTAGTGCAGCTTGGAATGTTCTGAGAAGGTCTGGGGTTCTACACTCACGTATGCTTTACCAATCCTCCTAGCTGCATGTGTTAGATTGCGTAGCTGTGGGTCATTATAATATTTACATTGGTTTATTGTCATTTCTAGTGGAAGGTTTATGTTGTTTTTTCCTGCCCACTTGATCTGTGAGTACAGTCTCAATAGCTGTAACTAGATCATCATTGAATTTTTGTGTGCCAGTGGGCTCATAATCTTTATACCATTGATCCAAGTGGTTAATAAAGTTTTCTCTGTGTTCTGGGTTGAGAATAAGTTTCCTCCTTCTGTATTTAGCTCCTTGGTTGCTTGAGATATGATCAAGATTGACAGTTGTGAGTCTTGGAAAGTGATCAGATAGAAGATCATCAACTATAACAGAGTCATGCATCGTATATGACGTATTAAATCCAAGGCACAGATCTAGTATGCCTCCATATATGTGGTGAGGCTCAATAGTGCCTACAATACGAACATTATCATGCTTCCAGGGAGATGACCGACTAGTATAATTTTACTGCAGTCATTCCCTTAAGGTATGTGAGAACTTTACCCCTCCTGGCCGCACCCGAGGGTACCTTCGATATTCTCACACTCACCACAATACGCTCTGGACCAGTATAAATAAATCTGAGTAGATAATACTAATAATTATGGTATGATTAAATTTAAGTGGACTGTATGGGGATTAGGGACTGATCAAGTAGAAGTAAAAGGAGAGAACACACAATTAAGTTAACATGACCATCACTCACCCAATTAACAGCATCATAGCGGTGCACAGTAGATCGTTGACCTAACTAAGGTACATCTACTATTTATAACAATCTTGCCGGCCGACATAGAAGGTTAAAACAGAGAGTACTTAGTTTAGGTGAGAGCTTCGTTGTTGACGTTCTCCTGTGGTCTTGTTCGATCACGATGGTAGGGTTCTCTCGTCAGTCAAGGAAGATTAATTTCCTTGAATCCTTATACGCCCACGAGACCGGGCGTTAGTTAACATGTGGTTGGTCGGGGTAGCGATTCAGATCCTCTCACTATTCCGACCTTATTACTGTTTATACATACAACTTTACCACTATGTATATCCTGGCTTGATGCCCCACTAGTTTATACACATTCACCGTCTTGATACTTATATTTCGAGTAGATGAGTTGAGATAATGTTAGTTCATCTTCCACATTCAATATGGCGGTCGGGGTATGGCGTACCCGCCAGACCAACCTTGTACAATCATCCCTGATTATTTACAACTCTGGTTCACTATATTCACCATTTCGCAATATTCATCGAACATATTACCGTCTCTACTAATACGAAAACCACCCAGCATCAGGGTTTACGACTTTATCCTGTCGTACGGTCGTTTCCAGGATTCAAAGTAGGCCTAAACCAGTATCCTAGCCGGGTATTCACTATTTCACAATTACTGCCCTATTACTGGGCCTCCTGGACCGATTGTCCTACTTTTACATGTCGTCCACGTTGATACCCCTCCACATCACGAAAGGAAGGAATTAAGTCCAGTTTGGGGGCGTAATCTCCACATCCCCCAGCCATTACCTGATATCCGGTCACTAGGCTGGGTTTCCACTGACTACTCCCTCTCTGCCTGCCTCTCTGCCCAGCCTCTTCCCCTTCCTCCCTGCTGGTACGATGGTTCTTGGCTTATACCCACATAGACGTTAAGCTACCAGCGGTACATTAAGGATATCTATTCATATTGGAAAGTTTATCAATTACAACTTTCGGAAAATACCAATATTTTTTCCCCACTGCGGCCGGGCAGAGTTCATTGTTAGACGATTCAAATCGAGTCATTTTGCAACAGGAGTTTCCAGCCTCTCTGGACTGAACAGCTGTCTTCCTGGTAGGCCGAATCACACTTTCTGTCTGTGGTATCCCCTGGTCAGTGTCGTCTTCAACATCACTCGTGTCACTTTCCTAGGTTTTCGTTCCCAGTTGATAGAACTCCTTTTAATTCTAAGGGGGTTAACTTATTAATGGTGCGTAAACCCCTTGGCCGCGACACAACACTTTGACATTCCTGACAACACCCTGAGCGTCTGGATACAATGTCACCACTTTGCCCAGAGGCCACAACGTTCTTGGTTGTTCAGTATCAATCAACACAATGTCACCTGGTTGAATATTTTGTCGACTCGCCGCTTCTGACGCACCATAAAAGTGTTCACGTAATGTGAAGATACCCTTTTCGCCACACAGTAGACCAATGATTAATTACTTTATTCAACATTTTAAATTTATCATTAACACTGTCGCATTATTATAATCCTCATCAATTTCCGCAGGATTATCTCGATAGATAGGTGCAGCTTCTAGTTTCCGCCCACATATCAAGTGAGAAGGAGTCCCGTACTTCTGCGTCGGGAGTATCAATAATGTACGAGAGAGGACGATTATTTATCCGATTCTCCGCCTCCACTAATACTGCCCGGAATTCCTCCAAGTTAATTCGTTTCCGGTGTAGTACTTTACGCAGGCACCTCTTCACTGTACCTATCAGTCTTTCATACAATCCCTTGCCAGGGGGCCCCGGGAGTTATAAACTTCCAGCTACACCCTCACTGATTTAACAGAGACTGTATATCATTACTCTCATTTAATCCTTCAAATGTTGCACTCCGCCCCACAAAGTTAGTGGCATTATCTGAAATCATGAGTCTCGGACAGGATCTCCTAGCTGCAAATTTACGAAACAGTTGTATGAACTGTTCTGCAGACAAATCCTGTGCCACTTCTAAGTGTACTGCCCTTGTAGCGGTACAAGTGAATAAACACACATACACCTTTAAAGGAACACCATCTGCAGTACCTGTTAAAATAATGGGGCAACTGTAATCTATGGAGAGGAGCATGGACACTGGGATCGCCCGCAGCTACTAAAAACAACAGACATAGCCCCGCTCCACAAAGGGGGCAGTAAAGCAATAGCAAAGAACTACAGACCAATTGCGTAACGTCCCATATCATAAAAATCTTTGAAAGGGTTCTAAAGCAAGATCGCCACCCATCTTGATACCCATCAATTGCACAACCCAGGACAGCATGGGTTTAGAGCAGGCCGCTCCTGTCTGTCCCAACTACTGGACCACTACGACAAGGTCCTGGATGCTCTAGAAGATAAACAGAATGCAGATGTTATATACACAGATTTTGCAAAAGCCTTTGACAAGTGTGACCATGGGGTAATAGCACACAAAATGGGGATAAAGGCATAACAGGAAAAGTTGGTGAGGGTCTATAATTTCCTAACACATAGAACACAAAGAGTAGTAGTCAACAGAGTAAAGTCTGAGGCAGCTACTGTGAAAAAAACCCCTGTTCCACAAGGCACAGTACTTGCTCCCCATCCTATTCTCATCCTCATATCAGACATTGACAGGGATATAAGCCACAGTGCTGTGTCTTCTTTTGCAGATGACACCTGAATTGTATGACAGGTCCACCTTGGGAAAACACTGCAAGACTTTCCCAAACAGACATAAAAACCCAAAACTTTAAATGGGCTGCAGAAAAAAATATGAAAATTCAATGATGAGAAATTTCAATTACTCAGATACGGGGAAAAAGCAAAAAAAATTAAAAATTTATCGGGGTACAAAACTAATTTCCCAAAACACAATAGAAAACGAAAAAATAATGTCAAAGACCTGGGAGTGATCATGTCAGAGGATCTCACCTTCAAGGACCATAACAATGTAGCAATTGCATCTGCCCCGAAAAAAGACAGGATGGGGTAATGAGAACCTTCAAAACCAGGGATGCCAAGCCCATGTTTACACTTTTTCAGATCGCTTGTTCATCTAGGCTGGAATATTGCGCACCAACTGCACCTTTTAAGGGTGGGGAAATTGCTGACCTTGAAAATGTGCAGAGAACCTTCACCCCACGCAAAGTGCGATAAACCACCTCAACTACTGGGAACGCTTTAAGTTCCTAAACCTGTACTCCTAGAACGCAGGCGGGGGGAGATACATTATTATATACACATGGAAAAATTTCAGGGGTTAACCAAACCCCAAAACAAAAATCACCCGAAAAGCAAAAGACTCGGGAGGCGAGTAACATCCCCCCAATGAAGAGCAGGGGGGCCCCTAGACGTTGAGGGGGCAACACAATAAGTGTGAAGGGGCCCCAAAATTGTTCAAATGCCTCCCCCGCATACATCAGGGGGATTACCAACAAGCCCCCTTTTCCCTTTAAGCAGGACTGGACAGGCACCCCCCCTGGACCGGATCAGCCGGGCTGTGGTTCGTACGTTGGGCCGCGTTGGGGCCCGCAGTAACAGCCCGGTTGGGTCGCTCTGGTCCAACAGGAGGGCCCGGGCACAGACGGGGCCCGGGGGGACCCCCGGGAAATTTTCCCCAGGTAGACTCCAGGTCCAGGTACAACCCGGTTTCATCAAATGACCTTTTTTAACTGCACTCGTTCCTTGGGCAATGGTGGGGGGTCCTGGGTACATATAGGTTCTGGCCTCTACACCGGGGCACACCACACATGTCTTGATGACCTCTTCACACTCTGTCGCCCTGGGGAACCAAAAGGTTCCCTAATGCATTTAAGGATCTTGTACCCACCAGCATCACTTTTTTTATGGGCATTTAATAAATTAAAGTTTAGATGAGGTTTTGGGCAGCAAGATGGGGTGTTTAGTATATTCCCCCAATTCAGCATTTTGCAATCTACCTCTGCACTTGATTACGCATCCTCCAAGTATACCCCCAATTTTTTATTATTGAACCTTCCCCAAGTTTTCCATCCCTTAGAATTTAATTCCTCCCCATAGATTTCTCCTTGTACTTTTGACCCTATTTCAGAGATGAGGAAAATCATACGGGATATTCATCTTGTTTATGAATTTAAACACCAACTTGTGACATTAATCAATTTTGGGAAGGATGAGTATCTATTTATATCAATGGCTAAGGAGGGCCCGAGGACTGGGCCGTTTTCCCAAGCTTTCCACGGAGCTTTGCGCCTTTTAAAAGGGCCTTTAAATTTTTACCACCAACCAATGGGCCCCTTTAAACCACGATAAAGTTTTCACAAATTTTACATAAGTAAACCCACGAGACAAGAAATCAGCTGGGTTCTCCGCCCGGGAATAGGGTTTAAAAAAGAATTTATGTTGGCCAAACTGTCATATTTCTTTGCATCTGGTTTTTCTGCGACTCTATTTTGAAATATAATCTTGGGGTTCCCTTTTGGGATCCACGGGATCCCTCAATCAGACCAAATTAGGGTGTCGCTAATTTTTATCCCCGGCAATTTACTCCGTAAATAATCAGCTAATTTGACCCCCACAAAATGGCGGTTAATTCCAACTGAGGTAAAGTACGTAATTTAATTTGACCCACTTTAGCTTTGAATGACAAGAGAAATATCTTCATTACATTGAAGATGGATCCCATATGCTAATTTAGAAGATCGAAAAATGGGAGGTATTTTCCACTCCAGGGCGTGTTAAAAACCCGGGGGAACTCCAACATTGAACTTTCTCTAATCAAATTAATTCTTCCCACCTGTTAACGAACCTCAGGTAGGTTTCCCCCGCAATTCTGCTTCCATGCCTCTTGTACCAATAATTTCCCTCGGATTGTAAAAACCCCCAAACCTAGTGGATAAAATTTTAAAACTTCGAAGAGGGTTTTTTCGTTAATTTTTTTGGGCATACTATAATTATTAGGCTTTAACGATATCAAGCCTCTCAGATCCCAAGTCCCCCAAACATTGCTCCCCCAGAACTCCATCCCCCGGGATTATTTTATTTATTGGCCCCTTTAACCTGGACAATTCTGTTCCACCCCCTGAGGGATATTTGCACCTTGCATTATGTCATTACCCCCTTCTTTCTTCAAGCCCTCTTCAGTTGACGTCACGCCCGGAAATTGCCCAATGTTGTTTACTCATTTTTCCCTCGGGACCACTTGGTATTACTAGTATCAGTGATAGGATTTTTGAGTTAACACTGTACTTGGTATTAGAATGTTAAGAAATGAACCAGACACTGCCCAAATGAATCTTACTAAATGTCTAAAGTAAATACCCCAAATCTAAATGGTTTGAAAACATGCAAACTTAAGTTTACCCCCAGAATTTTTAACTGTAGGAAAAAACATTTCACCCCCCATGGAAGATGTGTTCATTTAATATCACATACCTGCAAGTCCCTCCCAAAAGCTCATTGCTAGTAACCCCTTCCTTAAATCACTTGTTAAAGAAACTGCTCAAAAAAATTTATCGCCTAGCTGGTAGTAAAAGTTACCCAAAGTTATATACACTGATGGATCTAAACAGGGTCTTTGGAGGGCGCATCTGCTCTGGGGCCACCCCCCCAGTTAAAACAATAAAAATTTTTTTTAACAGGCATAAGTTAACAACTGGGCATCTACACTGCAAACTGTTTTTGAACCTTATGGCACTAAAGCTAACTTATGAACTGACTTGACTCTATCATCATTACTGATTCATGTCATCATTGAAGGCCTTTCATATAATGACTTAAACATGCTCATTGGGAACCGGTATAGATACTAAAAAACCAAAAGGAATTAAAGCATTTGTATGGTTCCGTCACACATTGGTTACTCCTTCATGATAAAGTTGATATGTTAGCCAAGAAGAGCAATAAGGAGAATTGAATATAACTTTTTATCTGTGTCTAGCATTAGGAAAAATTAGGAGAGAAATAAATAATGAAAATGATAGCTATAGGGATGCAAAAGCCTGAGTAGATCTATAACCCATATGATAACATGAATGTAGATAAGTATGTTTATGGACAACTTGCAATGTAACAGACTGACTGATTTTAGTGGCCAGGCTTGGGGTTAGCTACAAGTACTTCTGGCAGTTTGGGAGATACACAGATGATGATCAAACTAAATGCAAATTATGTGATCAGGCATATGGTCCGTCTTGAACACTATGTGCTGAATTTCCATTATTGAGGAATATAGAGAAGACAATAATAACCTATGTGACATGCGATATCTTATTAGTGAAGGTAGGTACCTTTTTCAACAAATTTCCTAAATTTGTTGTAACGATAAGTGAACTGTAGATATAAACCCAAATTTAATTTCCTGAACGTCCCCATCTGTGCTCATGATAATTAGCACAGATGGGCATTTTTGGGGAGAAACTTAAATGTGAACAGACTGACTATGTTGTAGTGGCCAGGCTTAGGAATAAGGACTTCTGACAGTTTGGAAGACACGATGATGATCAAACTAAATGCAAATTATGTGATCAGGCAAGGTCAGTCTTAAACACTATGTGCCTAATTGTCCCTTTTGGGAATATAGAGATAGACAATATAATAACCATGTGACATGTCAAGATATCTTATTCATGAAATGAGATACCTGCTTGTAACAGATAATTGAAATGTAGATATAAACCCAAATGTACAATTGTTCCCCCTTTGGGGCCTATGCCTAGGCCTTTTGTGATCCAATCTCTTGCCCTACCTCCAAAAGGGTGGATATGGGGCACAATAAACTAGCCACTTCGGGGGCAAAATCTAATCTAAATGGACCACCTGTACGTTAAATCGTATTTATCGTCCCCCAAGTAAGAACGGACTGGAAGTAGCCCCAAATAAACCTTCTGAATCTGAAAGTTTCACCCCGGGCTAAGTGGATTGCTAGGATCCCCTGGAAAATCTTGTGGAACCCCATCCGTTTTTTGCAATCCCCCTCTCGGGGAAACTTTCTTATTTCTGGTAAAAAGGGATAACTATTTTCTCTGAAATTCAATAACACATCTCCCAATTTCTCTGTCAGCGACGGACCTGTCATCAAAAATCATTCAAACTAGGTACGTTTTATTACCCTGGCACTGCAATTAAACACGATCCTGAAGGGTGGTTTTTCGAATCCTTCTTCCTCCGTGATGAGGTAAAAGTAGTGGCCATAAATATTGGCTTGCTCGGGGTACCTCCTCTATGGGCTGATTGTTGCTGTTCATTGGTATTGTATTATAAGCAGTCAACAATTCCTGGTGTCCTACTCAATTCGTGGAGCTGAGCCTTACCTGACCATACGCCATCCGGTAATTAGTGGGTAGTTTCGGATGGTTTAGCTTCCATAAGGGTCGCACCCAGTATTGTCAGACTCGATCAATTGTATCTTCTGTGTTGTTCCTGAGTGAAGGAGTTATCTGGACTTTCCTCGCCAATACATTAATCCCGATACTGTCCAGTTCCCACTACTTGTGCACTGGCTCAGCGGCATTCTCTATAGAAGAATACCGGTACTCTGGGCGTTTCGTGCGTAAGACACACACTGACTGTATTTATGGCTTCCCTCCAGTCATTCATTACTGCGGAAGCCGGCCATAAATGACATGGCCTGCACCCGTGTTGAGAAGAGTGACTCCGCACCTTTTCGTCATACCCTTCACAAAGGCTGCATAATAGTCGCTGCCTATTAATACTCCTATTGGTCCCACAGTCATTATTGACCACAGAAGTGCCAGTTTCACATTATTCTGAGAGTCTCTGCTTGCTGGCATTAAGACCCACAGTGGAATCTTTCCAGTAGTCCCTATCCACGACTACCATTAACTTAGGTCTTCTCTCTGCCCAGACCGACGTTTATATAAACCGTAGGATCCCCTTCGTACTCATCCCATTAAGGCAACTGCGCTTTATGAAAGTACGTTGTGATCCCTGATCTAGCTGCAACGCTGTTACAGTCTTAGATTTACGCCGGTTATCTTTAACTCAATACATGTCCAACACGAAGTAGTGCTACTTCAGCTAAACCATTACGAACGTTAGCTGCAAGTTTTACGTGCGCCACTGTAGTGTCGGTGTGATTATCCTTACCATTACTAGGATTACACCGCTCTTACACATCACTATGTGGTGCCTGCCCTTATTGTATTGGTGACAGAGTATTCAGTTTGGTGGCAATCCCTCACGTATGATTACCAAGACATCGAATACCGGTCAGCTCATCCAATCTCTTCACTTTCGCATCCCAAGAATTACTAGGTAACGCAGAGTTTAGAGAGATGGGTTTCATTACAGAAGAACCATCCTCTCTCTTCTCTTGGCTCGACAGCTTACCCCCGGGTTACCCTTATTGGGGTGTTTATTCTTTCTGTCTTGTTGTGACAAACCATTATTACTGGTCCCTGTCACTTGATTTGTGCCAACATATTTAGGATTCAAGTGCTTGTTGACGTTGTATATGACAATGAGCACTTTAGGTGCCTGGGGGAAACCCTTTGGAGGGGATGTTGGCATATTCTTTGGCGAGAAGTTTGTCTATTTGTTGAATCATTAGGCACAAATACGTAGTTATCCTCATCAGGGAGAAACTTGATAGTTTTCTCTGGGTTGTCTACACAAAGCCATAAAACCAATTACACTTACTCTCTTGATAAAAGGTTGTTGGGGAAATATAACCTGACAGCTTTGGGAGGGTGGGACCCCGTATTGCTTGCAGCAAGCTTTCTCTGGAAGCCTCTTTTTTTTTTTCCGGGGTGTTTACAAAAGGTATGTTTCAAATCTGCCTTCACTATCATTTACGTCATCAAGACCATAAACCCTATACTCTAGCTGACAGCAGTTTCACACTGGCGATGGGGGGTTATAGGAGGGTCAAGGGACATTCACCTCACTAGACAAAGGAAATGGGTGTCAGTGGCCTGGGGGTTTTTTTCAAGGTCATTAACTGGGCCACAGTCATATGGAGAGTTACCAAACACTGAAATACTCGTTAATTACTCCAAACTACAGCACTTAACAAATAATCAAAACAATTTACACAATGTATAGGTAGAGATATAATGATTGCAAATTGTTACTATTGCAATCTTAACTAGGCGCTAAGCCCACTAGATGAGATGGCAAGGAAAATAGATAATAACAGGCTGACTCTTGCGTACCACAGTTTAAAGGTAACTTAATTACTCAAGAGAGAATGTGTTCATGAAACTGAACATCATGCAAGAGTAAGCTTGTTCACAGTAAAAATGCAAAAATCTTATACCTGAACAAAACTTAATGTTATAAAATAGCATGAGTTACACACTCACAGCACAGATGAATAGTGCAATTTGAAAAAGTTCTAGGAATTTAACAGTCAAGTTTCAGTCTGAATGGGAAAATGTATTAGGAAACACAGCACAACACTAGGACAAGCAACTTAATTGTGTAACTGTATTTGATAGTTCAGTAACACTGAGCGGAGAATTACACTGAGTTAATAAATGTAAGAAGTCACTACACTGAAATAAACTCTGAGCCTTTTTTAAAAGTCTTAATACAGGCTTACAGATAACAGTTAACTGTCTCTAAAGCGAAACACTGTTGCTGAAGGTCAGAAATAATCCTAGTGTAGAGGTGAGGAAAGTTTGTGTACTTAACCTGGGGTGTACGTGGCAACCCGCGCACCACTACATAACACAGCGTCTTCACAGGAGGAAACGATTTCTTTGGAATGAATATGCGCTTTCTGTCGACTCACAGAGCCTGCGGCCTTGTCGTCGGCGCCCAGTCTATCTTCTTTCTTCACCTGGTCTGTGAGCAGTGGTGGAAATGTACAAGCATGGAGAGATATGTGGGTGATGGTGGTAGCGACACAGCTAATCCCCTCTCCCTTACATTACTCACTCTTTAAATCCATCTGGTTTATCAATCCACACTAAGCCACTGGGTAAAAGTTAGCTTTACAGGCAGGAAGCACACTGGTATGGCAGGAACACTATAGAACGTTTACGTAGATGTGCTGGGGATCAGGACAGCTGTGCCTGCTGGCTACCTTAGTTTGTCCTGCCTGGCTTGTTTGTTGCTTTCAAGCCTACTTGAATGTGCCAGTTAAACCCGTGTCAACCACTTGGAGATTATCTTGTAGCAGGCACGTATGCACACAGGAGACACATTCTTAAGAAGGGTAGGTGGGAAATCGTGGAAAGCTGGCAGCAGGACTGACGGGCACTCAGGCACGTATGTGGGCAGGCAAAAACCGCCTCTAGACCATAGGTAAATAGAGGCGAATGGCTGAGTTCTAAATAGAGGAAGGAGGGGAGGAGGCAGGCGGGGTTAGTGAAGATAGGCCTTGTGCCACTTCAAACCAACACTTTTCGTTTAACTAGGTAGATCACTAGTCACAGCTCACACATAAGAGTTCCAGCAACAATGCAGCTGCGATCCAACGATATGAGTTGCATGATGAGTTGTCAGTCGAGTGAAATAAGCAGTCCTGGGATACAAGGCCTAGGACCTCACTCACACACGTCCTCTCCCCTCAAACACTCAGCCCGAACTGTGATCAAGTAGAAGTAAAAGTAGAGAACACACAATTAAGTTAACATGACCATCACTCACCCAATTAACAGCATCATAGCGGTGCACTGTAGATCGTTGACCTAACTAAGGTACATCTACTATTTATAACAATCTTGAGGGCCGACACAGAAGGTTAAAACTGAGAGTACTTAGCTTTAGGTGAGGGAGTCGCTTCGTTGTTGACGTTCTCCTGCGGTCTGGTTCGATTGCGATGGTAAGTGCTGTCCCGTCGTGTCAAGGAAGATTAATTTCCTTGAACCCTTATATGCTCACGAGACCGGGCGTTAGTTAACATGTGGTTGGTCTGGGTAGCGATTCAGATCCTCTCACTATTCCGACCTTATTACTGTTTATACGTATAACTTTACACACTATGTATATCCTGGCTTAATGCCCCACTAGTTTATACACATTCACTGTCTCGATATTTGTATTTCGAGTAGATAAATTACGATATGTTAGTTCATCTTCTCCACATCCAACATGGCGGTCGGGGTATGGCGTACCCACGCCAGACCCACCCTGTACAATCACCCCCTGATTATTTACAATTCTGTTTCACTATATTCACCATTTCACAATATTCATCGAACATATTTCAGTCTCTTCTAAGACGAGAACCACCCAGCATCAGGGTTTACGACTTTATCCTGTCGTATGGTCGCTTCCAGGGGATTCAAAGTAGGCCTATACCAGCATCCCTAGCCGGCGGTATTCATTATTTCACAATTACTGCCCTATTACTGGGCCTCCTGGACCGATTGTCCCACTTTATACACCCGCACATGCTGATATCACTCCATATTACGAAACGAGGTAATTAAGTCCGGTTTGGCGGTCGTAATCGCCAAATTCCCTCAGCCATTATCTGGTATCCGGTCGCTAGGCTGGGTTTCTACTCACTCCCTCCCCTCTCCCTCTCTGCCCCGCTTCTTTCCCGCTAGTAGGATAGTTCTGTATTCATACTGGAAAGTTTATCAATTACAACTTTCGGAAAATACCAATATTTTCCGCACTGCTGCCGGGCAGAGTTCGTTGTTAGACGATTCAAATCGAGTCATTTTGCAACAGGAGTTTCCAGCCCGCCCTGGACTGAACAGCTGTCTTCCTGGTAGGCCGAAAAACACTTCCTGTTTCTGGTATCTCTTGGTCAGTGTCGTCTTCAACATCACCCGGGTCACTTTCCCTTAGGTTTTCATTCACAGTTGATAGAACTCCTTTTAATTCTAAGGGGATTAACTTGTTAATGGTGCGTAAACTCTCTTGGCCGCGACACAACACTTTGACATTTCTGACAACACCCTGAGCGTATGGGTATAATGTCACCACTTTGCCCAGAGGCCACAACGTTCTTGGTTGTTTAGTATCATTCAACACAATGTCACCTGGTTGAATATTTTGTCGATTCGCCGCTTCTGACGCACCATAAAAGTGTTCACGTAATGTAAGAAGATACTCTTTGCGCCACACAGTAGACCAATGATTAATTACTTTATTCAACATCTTAAATTTATCACTTAACACTGTCGCATTATTATAATCCTCATCAACTTCCGCAGGATTATCTCGATAGATAGGTGCAGCTTCTAATTTCCGCCCACATATCAAGTGAGAAGGGGTCAGTACTTCTGCATCGGGAGTATCAATAATGTACGAGAGAGGACGATTATTTATCTGATTCTCTGCCTCCACTAACACTGCCCGGAATTCCTCCAAGTTAATTCGTTTCCGGTTTAGTACTTTACGCAGACACCTCTTCACTGTACCTATCAGTCTTTCATACAATCCCCCTTGCCAAGGGGCCGTGGGAGTTATAAACTTCCAGCCACACCCTCGCTGATTTAAAAGAGATTGTACGTCATTACTCTCATTTAATTCCTTCAAATGTTGCGCTCCTGCTACAAAGTTAGTGGCATTATCTGAAATCATTAGTCCTGGACAGGATCTCCTAGCTGCAAATTTACGAAACAGCTGTATGAACTGTTCTGCAGACAAATCCTGTGCCACTTCTAAGTGTACTGCCCTTGTAGCAGTACAAGTGAATAAACACACATACACTTTTAAAGGAACACTATCTGCAGTACCCTTTAAAATGATGGGGCCACTGTAATCTACACCTGTTACATCAAATGGCTTTATTAACTGCACTCGTTCCTTGGGCAATGGTGGAGGTCCTGGGTACATATAGGTTCTGGCATCTACACGGCGACACACTACACATGTCTTGATGACCATCTTCACACTCTGTCGCCCCTGAGGAATCCAGAAAGTTTCCCTAATGCAATTTAAGGTATCTTGTACTCCACCATGCATCACATTTTTATGGGCATTTAATACAATTAAAGTTGTCAGATGATGAGTCTTTGGCAGCAAGATAGGGTGTTTAGTATATTCACCCAATTCAGCATTTTGCAATCTACCTCTGCACCTGATTACGTCATCCTCCAAGTACAGCCTCAACTTCTCTATTATTGAACCTTTCCCAATTTTTCCATCCCTTATTAATTTAATCTCCTCTCCATAGATTTCTCCTTGTACTCTCTGTACCCAGTATTTCAGGGGATGTGGGAAATCATATGAGATATTCATTTTGTTTTTAAAGTTAAACACCAACCTCGTCACATTAATCAGTTTTGGTAAAGATGAATATCTATATCAATGGCTAAGGAGGGACCGAGGACTGGAGCCGTGTTCACAGTAATTTCCACCGGAGCAATATGCGCCTTTTGAATAGGCAGGTTACTTTTATTCACCAACCAACTGGGTCCCTTAAACCATGATAAAGTCTTCACAAATTTTGCATAAGTCAACCCACGAGACAAGAAATCAGCTGGGTTCTCTGCCCCGGGAATATGGTTAAAAGTTAACTTATGTTGGCCCAAACTGTCATATTTCTCTTGCATCTGGTTAATTTCTGCGACTCTATTTTGCACGAATATAATCTTGCTGGTTCCGTTGCGGATCCACTGCAAGGATACCTCATTATCAGACCAAATTATGGTGTCGCTAATATTTATCTCCGGCAATTTACTCCGTATATAATCAGCTAATTTGACACCCACATAAATGGCCGTTAATTCCAACTGAGGTAAGGTACGCAATTTAATTGGAGCCACTTTAGTTTTAGACATGACAAGAGAAATATCTTTATCACATTGAAGATAAGCGACTGCTTCATACGCTAATTAAGAAGCATCGCAAAAAATGTGGAGCGTATTTTCCACTCCAGGGCGGGCTACAAACCGCGGGAACTCCAACATTGGAATTTTCTCATAATCACCAATTAATTCTTCCCACCTGTTAACGAATTCCTCAGGTAGGGTTTCATCCCAAGCACACTTCTGCTTCCATGCCTCTTGTACCAATAATTTCCCTCGGATTGTAAGAGGCGCCACTAAGCCTAGTGGATCGAAACATTTTGAAACTTCAGCAAGCAGGGTTCTCTTCGTTAATTTCTTGGGCATACTATAATTATTAGGCTTTAACGATATCAAGTCTCTCTCAGTATCCCAAGTCAGTACCAATACATTGCTACACCCAGACACTCCATCTCCAGGATTATCTTTATTTATTCGGTCCTTTAACCTGGACGAATTACTGTTCCACTCCCTGAGAGGCATATTTGCACCTTGCATTATGTCATTAGCCCCTTCATATATCTTCATTAGCTCCTTTTCAGTTGACGTCACACCCAGGAAATTGTCCACATAGAATTGTTTACTTATTATTTCACTCAGTAGACCACCTATACGTTTAAGATGCGCATTTATCGTCGCCTGAAGTAAGAACGGACTAGAAGTAGCCCCAAATAAGACACTTCTGAATCTGAAAGTTTTCAGCGGACTAAGTGGATTGCTAGGAACCTCTGGCCACAGAAATCTGGTGTAATCCCGATCCATTTCTTGTAATCCCACTCTCAGGAAAGCTTTTCTTATGTCTGCCGTAAAGGCATAACTATTAACTCTGAAATTCAGCAATACATCTCCAATTTTTTCGTCAACGACGGACCTGTCATCAAACAATCATTCAAACTAGGTACATTTTTATTACCCCTGGCACTACAATTAAACACGATCCTCAAAGGAGTGGTTTTGGAATCCTTCTTCACTCTGTGATGAGGTAAGTAGTGGCCATAAATATTGGCTTGCTCAGGGGGTACCTCCTCTATGAACTGATTATTTAACTGTTCATTAATTATTGTATTATAAGCAGTCAACAATTCTGGTGTCTTACTCAATTCGTGGAGCTGGGCCTTTAACTGACCATACGCCATCCGGTAATTAGTGGGTAGTTCCGGATGGTTTAGCTTCCATGGGAGTCGCACCCAGTATTGTCCAGACTCAAATTTAACATCCTTCATGTATTGTTCCTGAGTGAAGGAGTTATCTGGACTTTCCTCATGTACATTAATCCCGATACTGTCCAGTTCCCACAACTTGTGCACTGGCTCAACGGCATTCTCTATAGAAGAACATGTACTCTGGGGCGGCGTTTCGTGCGTAAGACACACAGTGACTGCATTTATGGCTTCCTCCAGTCATTCATTACTGTGAGGAAGCCGGCCATAAATGACATGGCCTGCACCCGTGTTGAGAAGAGTGACTCCGCACCTCTTCGCCATACCCTTCACAAAGGCTGCATAATAGTCGCTGCCTATTAATACTCCTATTGGTCCCACAGAGTCATTATTGACCACAGAGGGTGCCAGTTTCACATTATTCTGTGAGAGTCTCTGCGTGGTGGCATTAAGACCCACAGTGGAGATCTTCTCCGGTAGTCTATCCACGACTACTGCATTAACTTGGGTGTTCTCTCTGCCCAGACCGATGTTTATATAAACCGTGTCATATGACTGGGCCCTTTTATCTGAGAGAAAACCTGATAATTTTAATGTAGTAGGATCCCCCCTTCGTACTTTCATCCCATTAAGGCAACTGCGCTTTATGAAAGTACGTTGTGATCCCTGATCTAACAACGCTGTTACAGTCTTGGATTTACGCCATTTATCTTTAACTGTCATGTCCAACACAGGTAGTGCTACTTCAGCTAAACCATTACGAACGTTAGCTGCAAGTTTTACGTGCGCCACTGTAGTGTCAGGGTGATTATCCTTACCATTACTAGGATTACACCCGCTCTTACACATCACTATGTGGTGCCTGCCATTATTGCATTGGTGACAAGTATTCAGTTTGGTCTGGCAATCCCTCACATTATGATTACCAAGACATCGAATACACCGGTCCAGCTCATCCAATCTCTTCACTTTCGCATCCCAAGAATTATAGGTAACGCAGAGTTTAGAGAGATGAGTTTCATTACAGAAGAGACAATTTCTCTTCTCTTGGCTCGACAGCTTACCCCCCGGGTTACCCTTATTGGGGTGTTTATTCTTTCTGTCTTGTTGTGACGTACCACTATTACTGGTCCCTGTCACTTGATATGTGCCAACATAACCCCTTTTAGTGGTTGGGTTGTAACTATTACCATTGGGATAATTTTTTCCTTTGTGGAACTTAGTTGATGACTCGACGTCACTATGACCGGTATTCTTAAAGGTAGTGGGCTGGCTAGTCTGCAGTTGAACAATTAATTCTTGCAAGCCTATCCTTATTTCCTCCAACCCAAAGTAACCTTTATGGTACTTGTTAGATAACCACTCTATCGTCTTATGGTTCAATTGAGGTTGTATCATCCCACTCAATAACCAATCTGATGCCTCCAGATTATGTTTATTACTCAAGATTTTGAGAGTGCTTTCTAGTTTAATCCGAAATTGTTGCAAGCTTTTATAGTTGTCCTCTGGAGTTTTCAATTTAACCAGCGCAGTTATTAGATCCAGTCTACGCTGTTCCGTATTACCATAGGTACTCTTTAACAGACTAACAGCTTCTGTATAAGAGTCGTTTATATTGGGGAAGGCCTGAATGAGAATGAGGGCATCTCCCCTCAATTGTCCCTTTAAATAAATCAACTTATTAACAGGTTCAAGATCATTCCTATCATGTACCATTGCCTTAAAAATGGACCAAAATTCCTCCCAGCTGTCTCCTGGCTGGAACGACAGCAATTGTACCAATGGGAGTTTGGGGAGGGACATCTTATTTACTGTCCCAGGCTGGCCCACTAAGTTATCTACACTCTTTGCACTGTGCAAAGGCCTAGTTTTACAGGACAGAATATGTTCCTCCACTTCATAATATTGCTCAAACAGTGTTTCTATTTCCTCATTATCTGTACAATTCTCTATAAAGTCCTTTTCATGTTCCTTAAACCACAACTTGTATGACTCATATCTACTATTTAAGGAGTCTAAATACAATTTTAATTCATTGGGGTCCACTGTATCTTGATCCATTAACTCCGTGCACTTATTGAGTGCCTTTGTCACATGACCCTTACGAGCTTGTAACGAGGCTTTCATCCCTGGGCTTGCTACTCCCAGCAGCTTCATCGGGTCCAGCCATGGTTATAGGATTAATAACCACTGATGGTACAATTAAGTAAATCTTTTAATCAGGCATGGAAATTCTGGGAAATCAGATGGGACATGCAATTATGATCACCCCAGAAAATGCCGTTCCCATATGAAAACAGGCAAATGCAACATCCCGTCCTGTAAGTTTTTCCACCCTGAAATGTGCCACACATCAATTCAGGAAAGACTGCTATAACTTATTAAAGGGTACGAGGCGACACAGAACATCCAGACCATGGCAAAATCAGGGTAGCCACAGCCACTCCGGAGAGAGAGGTTTTTTAGTGCCAGGAAGGAAAAAAAGCTGGCAGAAAATGACAGAAATTGTACACCAACTGCAATCATTTCTGGAGTGAAATCACAGTCAGTGGCCTCCACTCCATTACAACAGATATTAGAGCCAGGAAAAAAAGACCCCCCCCCATACCACCAATACCACCAATCCAAATCCAACTACATTCATCTTTGCTAATATACAGGGTCTAAAGCCAGCAACAAACAACAAGGTACCTTACATTCGTGGACTGCTTACAGAGTCAAATGCTATGTTTGCGGCTTTCACAGAGACCCACATAAGAGATCACTTGGACAATGAAATATGGATCCCGGGCTACAACCTATACAGGTGTGACAGAGTGAACAGGCAAAAAGGGGGGGTTGGCCTGTATATCACAGAGTCACTTATATGTTCAGAACTACTAAATGCCTCAAATGATGTAGTAGAAGTATTAGCAATAAAGGTCGAGAATCAAAACCTGGTCATCGTGGTTGTCTACAAGCCCCCGGATGCAACGTCCCAACAATTCCAGGAACAGCTTCTGAAAATTGACCACTGTCTGGAAAATCTTCCAGCTCCTGCCCCCAACATCTTGCTACTGGGGATTTCAACCTCAGGCACCTAAAATGGAGGAACATTGCAAACAATGTGGTAGCAGAGATAACACCAGGAGGCAGCTCAGATGAAAATTCACACATGCATGAACTTTTAAATCTCTGCACCAAGTTCACCTTAAACCAGCAAATAGTAGAGCCCACAAGATTAGAGAATACGCTGGACCTCATCTTCACCAATAATGATGATCTGATACGAAATGTCATCATATCAAAAACAATATACTCAGATCACAACATAATAGAGGTCCAGACATGCATGCGGGAGCCCCAGATCAACAAAATGTGATCAGCCGTGAGGGAGCTTTCTCCAAATTCAACTTCAATAACAAAAACATAAGGTGGGACCAAGTAAACCAAGTCCTAAATGATATAAACTGGGAAGATTGCCTAAGCATCACGGATCCCAACCTATGTCTAGAACAAATTAACTCTGTGGTACTTGAGGTTTGCTCAAGGCAAATTTCCTTAAGGAAAAGGAGGAGAAGATGCAAACTAGAAAGAGAGAGGCGCTCCCTATACAGGCGAAGGCAAAGAATAACGGAGCGGCTACAGGAGGCCAATATCTCTGAAATACGTAGGGAGACACTAGTCAGAGAAATAGCAAACATCGAATTAAAACTAAAGGAATCTTACAGGAATCAAGAGACACGGGAAGAACTAAAAGCCATAAATGAAATTGAAAGAAACCCTAAGTATTTCTTTTCCTATGCAAAATCAAAGTCGAGAACAACAACCAGTATTGGGCCCCTACTTAAACGGGATGGGTCCTACACAGATGACAGCAAGGAAATGAGGGAGTTACTTAAATTCCAGTATGACTCAGTCTTTAGCGAGCCACTAACCAGACTGAAAATCGAAAACCTAAATGATTTTTTTATGAGAGTGCCACAGAACTTGACAGACACATGCCTTTCTGACATCACCACGACGCCAAATGACTTCGAAAAGGCAATAAATGACATGCCCATGCACTCCGCTCCAGGCCCAGACTCATGAAACTCCGTGTTCATCAAGAACTGCAAGAAGCCCCTATCACATGCTTTTAACATCCTATGGAGAGGGAGCATGGACACTGGGGTCGTCCCGCAGCTAATAAAAACAACAGACATAGCACCACTCCACAAAGGGGGCAGTAAAGCAATAGCAAAGAACTACAGACCAATTGCGCTAACGTCCCATATCATAAAAATCTTTGAAAGGGTTCTAAGAAGCAAGATCGCCACTCATCTTGATACCCATCAATTGCACAACCCAGGGCAGCACGGGTTTAGAGCAGGTCGCTCCTGTCTGTCCCAACTACTGGACCACTACGACAAGGTTCTGGATACTCTAGAAGACAAACAGAATGCAGATGTTATATACACAGACTTTACAAAAGCTTTTGACAGTTGTGACCATGGTGTAATAGCACACAAAATGCGTGATAAAGGAATAACAGGAAAAGTTGGTAGATAGATCTATAATTTCCTAACAAGTAGAACACAAAGAGTAGTAGTCAACAGAGTAAAGTCTGAGGCAGCTAATGTGAAAAGCTCTGTTCCACAAGGCACAGTACTCGCTCCCATCCTGTTCCTCATCCTCATATCGGACATTGACAGGGATATAAGCCACAGTGCTGTGTCTTCCTTTGCAGATGACACCCGAATCTGTTTGACAGTGTCCACCGTTGAAGACACTGCAAGACTCCAAGCAGACATAAACCAAATCTTTAAATGGGCTGCAGAAAACAATATGAAGTTCAATGATGAGAAATTTCAATTACTCAGATACGGAAAACGTGAGGAAATTAAAATCTCATCGGAGTACATAACTAATTTCAACCACAAAATAGAGCGAAAAACTAATGTCAAAGACCTGGGAGTGATCATGTCAGAGGATCTCACCTTCAAGGACCATAAATAACACCGTAGCAATCGCATCTGCTAGAAAAATGACAGGATGGATAATGAGAACCTTCAAAACCAGGGATGACAAGCCCATTTTTGACACTTTGCAGATCGCTTGTTCTATCTAGGCTGGAATATTGCTGCACACTAACTTGACCTTTCAAGGCAGGTGAAATTGCTGACCTTGAAAATGTGCAGAGAACCTTCACGGCACGCATAACTGCGATAAACCACCTATATTAATGGGAACGCTTGAAGTTCCTAAACCTGTACTCTCTAGAACGCAGGCGGGAGAGATACATTATTGTATACACGTTGAAAATTCCCGAGGGATTAGTTCCTAACTTGCACACGAGAGTCACTCCCTACGAAAGCAAAAGACTCGGCAGGCGATGTAACATCCCCCCAATGAAGAGCAGGGGTGCCACTAGCACGTTGAGAGACAACACAATAAGTGTCAGGGGCCCAAGACTGTTCAACTACCTCCCAGCATACATCAGGGGGATTACCAACAAACCCCTGGCTGTCTTCAAGCAGGCACTGGACAGGCCTGGTCACAGACCGGGCTGTGGGGGCGTTGACCCCTGGAATTCTCTCCAGGTATACTGATCTACCTCAGCATCCACTGTTCTACCCCAGCATCCAGTGATCTACCCCAACATCGACTGATCTTCCCCAGCATCCACTAATCTACCCCAGCATCCAGTGATCTACCCCAGCATCCAGTGATCTACCCCAACATCGACTGATCTTCCCAAGCATCCACTAATCTACCCCAGCATCCAGTGATCTACCCCAGCATCCACTAATCTACCCCAGCATCCAGTGATCTTCCCAAGCATCCACTAATCTACCCCAGCATCCAGTGATCTACCCCAGCATCCACTGTTCTACCCCAGCATCCACTAATCTACCCCAGCATCCAGTGATCTACCCCAGCATCCACTAATCTACCCCAGCATCCAGTGATCTACCCCAGCATCCAGTGATCTACCCCAGCATCATCTATGGAGGTTCCTCAGTAAATGTTAAATAATCATCTTGGGATACAACCTGATTTCCTCTCCATCTTGCAAATGTTTCTCCTCCATTATTACAACCAGGTAATAATTATAAGTAATAGGAGGAGGAGGTGTTGATTCACCGGGAATTCTCCCAGCCCGGGTCTTCACCAGATGGCGACCCGGCTCCGGCTCCCTGGCGTGGGAGTAGCAGAGACCTAAGTCTCCCATGGGAGGGGTACCTCAGCGGTGGGACCAACTGGTCCCAGGCCTAGCCATATTCGCCCACAAGCACGAGGCAGGTAGGTAGATAGTTGCTAGGCCACTCTGGTCTGCTACCTTCCACGCCCCAAGGAGGCTGACGGGAAGGGCAGGCTTGCGAGCCGCAGATGGTAGCAAGCTCCAGCCTTGGCACCTACCCTGCCCTAGAAGGGCTGGGCAGGGTGATCGACTATATATAATTAATAGTTTTAGAGAGAAATAATAGTTACGTAAAATTTATTGATTATATTTAGTTGAAAATGTATTATAAATTTATAACCCTAAGGTTTCCAAAATTATAATCAACATTTGTAAATATCTAAGCGATTCTTCTTCTTGTTGATTCGCCGGGACTCTCCCGGCCCGGGCCTTGTCCAAGTGGTGGCCCGGCCTTGGTTCCCTTTCTCGGGAGTATCTCAGACTAACGTCTGCCAAGGGAGGAGGTACTTGGGACCTCCTCATCTGTGGGACCAACGGTCCACAGGCCTAGCCACATTCCCCGCCCTCACGGGGCTCGTAGGGAGAAGCTAGGGCCATCTTTGGTCTGCCGTCTTCCCCGCCCCAGGGGAGCTAATGGGAATAGCAGTCTTGTGAGCCGCAGGGGAAAGCAAGCTCTGGCTCAGGCACCTACCCTGCCCTAGAAGGGCAGGCATGGTGATCGACTATATATAATTAATAGTTTTAGGCAGAAATAATTCTTACGTAAAATTTATTGATTATATTTAGTTGAAAATGTATTATAAATTTATAACCCTAAGGTTTCCAAAATTAAAAATAGAATTTATAAAATATCCAAAAATTAGTTAGTTCAGACTCTCAGGTAAGGACCCACTAGGGGCGAGGGGGAAGTGGGGACAGAAAAAGAATAGCCGGTGAGAGGAAGAGCTGAAGGAGAAGAGAAAGAGTCAGGACTAAACCCAATAGTCTAACTATTTTTATTTCAATAACTTTTATTCATAGTCTTTTAATAAAAGGAATTAATTATCTCTTTTGTCAAACTTAAATATGTTATATAAGTGCTTTTTAAATCTTTCTTAATTTTACATTAGTTTTAAAACTGCATAAACACTTATAATTTGCATTGATTTTTTTAATGATCTTTGAAATTTTTTAAAAGTATAATGTAATTAATATATACATAATAGGAGAATAGTAAAAATAATATTATTGTTTACGTTCAAAAATTAAAAATCCATATTTTGAAGACTAACTAATATATTTTATTTTATTGGGACATTTACCCCATATCGGAGGAGGTGTTGATTCACCGGGAATTCTCCCGGTCCGGGTCTTTACCAGATGGCGACCCGGCTCCGGCTCCCTGGCGTGGGAGTGTCAGAGACCCATGTCTCCCATGGGAGGGGCTACCCCTCATCGGCGGGACCAACTGGCCCCAGGCCTAGCCACATTCCCCACCAGCATGAGGCATGGAGGTAGATAGATGCTAGGCCTCTCTGGTCTGCCACCTTCCCTAATGGGAAGGGCAGGCTTACGAGCTGCAGATGGTAGCAAGCTCCAGCCTTGGCACCTACCCTGCCCTAGAAGGGCTGGGCATGGTGATCGACCTAACCCATACAGTATGTACGTATTTAAGATAATTTCCAAAATATAAATTTTTTGAAGTGTTATTGTATAATAATAATAATAATAATAATAATAATAATAATAATAATAATAATATTAATAATAATAATAATAATAATAATAATAATAATAATAATAATAATAATAATAATAATAATAATAATAATAATAATAATAATAATAATAATAATAATAATAATAATTTTTGTTTAGACATGGTACAATGATACATAGCAAGGTAGACATGATACAATGATACATAGTTCGGTATAAAAGAGATGTACATGCCAAAAGCCCCTAATATGCTGTGCATTGCGGGCATTCTTAAGATTATTTAATATTAGACTACATGCTAAAAAGTTATGGTTGATAATTTATAAAATTAGTATAATTGTGTATCTAAGTTGTAAAATTTGAGTATAAGTTGAACATAATAATTAATTGATCGTAGCAATGCAATTAATTGAGTGAGATAACAATTTAAAACAATTAGTTGCATTGTCCATCCTCCAGGCTGAGCTATATGCCGTTCAACAAGCTCTGCAGCATGCACTTGCAAACCATCAGCATTCTCCTGTCATCCATGTTGATTCCAAGTCAGCAATCCAGGCAATTCTGCACAAAGAGCCAAGGGACAACATACACTTACTCACGTCCATCCGGGGCGACCTGCAGACTCTCATGGCCCAGGGTCGCAGAGCCACCATCAACTGGATCCCGAGCCATGTGGGTATCCCCCTGAAATGTGCCACACATCAATTCAGGAAAGACAGTGCTATAACTTATATTGCCAGGCATACCACCTAAAGGGTACGAGACGACACAGAACATCCAGACCATGGCAAAATCAGGGTAGCCACAGCCACTCCGGAGAGAGAGGTTTTTTAGTGCCAGGAAGAAAAAAAAGCTGGCAGGAAATGACAGAAATTGTACACCAACTGCAATCATTTCTGGAGTGGAATCACAGTCAGTGGCCTCCACTCCATTACAACAGATATTAGAGCCAGAAAAGAAGACCCCCCATACCACCAATCCAACTACATTCATCTTTGCTAATATACAGGGTCTAAAGCCAGCAACAAACAATAAGGTACCTTACATTCGTGGACTGCTTACCGAGTCAAATGCTATGTTTGCGGCTTTCACAGAGACCCACATAAGAGATCACTTGGACAATGAAATATGGATCCCGGGCTACAACCTATACAGGTGTGACAGAGTGAACAGGCAAAAAGGGGGGGTTTGCCTGTATATCACAGAGTCACTTATATGTTCAGAACTACTAAATGCCTCAAATGATGTAGTTAAAGTATTAGCAATAAAGGTCGAGAATCAAAACCTGGTCATCGTGGTTATCTACAAGCCCCCGGATGCAACGTCCCAACAATTCCAGGAACAGCTTCTGAAAATTGACCACTGTCTGGAAAATCTTCCAGCTCCTGCCCCCAACATCTTGCTACTGGGGGATTTCAACCTCAGGCACCTAAAATGGAGGAACATTGCAAACAATGTGGTAGCAGAGATAACACCAGGAGGCAGCTCAGATGAAAATTCACACGCATGAACTTTTAAATCTCTGCACCAAGTTCACCTTAAACCAGCAAATAGTAGAGCCCACAAGATGATCTGATACGAAATGTCATCATATCAAAAACAATATACTCAGATCACAACATAATAGAGGTCCAGACATGCATGCGGGGAGCCCCAGATCAACAAAATGTGATCAGCCGTGAGGGAGCTTTCTCCAAATTCAACTTCAATAACAAAAACATAAGGTGGGACCAAGTAAACCAAGTCCTAAATGATATAAACTGGGAAGATTGCCTAAGCATCACGGATCCCAACCTATGTCTAGAACAAATTAACTCTGTGGTACTTGAGGTTTGCTCAAGGCAAATTCCCTTAAGGAAAAGGAGAAGATGCAAACTAGAAACTCTAGAGGCGCTCCCTATACAGGCGAAGGCAAAGCATAACGGAGCGGCTACAGGAGGCCAATATCTCTGAAATACGTAGGGAGACACTAGTCAGAGAAATAGCAAACATCGAATTAAAACTAAAGGAATCTTACAGGAACCAAGAAACACGGGAAGAACTAAAAGCCATAAATGAAATTGAAAGAAACCCTAAGTATTTATTTTCCTATGCAAAATCAAAGTCGAGAACAACAACCAGTAGATGGATCTATAATTTCCTAACATGTAGAACACAAAGAGTAGTAGTCAACAGAGTAAAGTCTGAGGCAGCTACTGTGAAAAGCTCTGTTCCACAAGGGACAGTACTTGCTCCCATCCTATTCCTCATCCTCATATCAGACATTGACAGGGATATAAGCCACAGTGCTGTGTCTTCCTTTGCAGATGACACCCGAATCTGTATGACAGTGTCCATCGTTGAAGACACTGCAAGACTCCAAGCAGACATAAACCAAATCTTTAAATGGGCTGCAGAAAACAATATGAAGTTCAATGATGAGAAATTTCAATTACTCAGATACGGAAAACGTGAAGAAATTAAAATCTCATCGGAGTACAAAACTAATTCCAACCACATAATAGAGCGAAAAACTAATGTCAAAGACCTGGGAGTGATTATGTCAGAGGATCTCACCTTCAAGGACCATAACAATGTAGCAATTGCATCTGCTAGAAAAATGACAGGATGGATAATGAGAACCTTCAAAACCAGGGATGCCAAGCCCATGTTGACACTTTACAGATCGCTTGTTCTATCTAGGCTGGAATATTGCTGCACACTAACTGCACCTAAACCTGTACTCTCTAGAACGCAGGCGGGAGAGATACATTATTATATACACATTGAAAATTCTCGAGGGCTTAGTACCAAACTTGCACACAAAAATCACTCCCTACGAAAGCAAAAGACTCGGCAGGCGATGTAACATCCCCCCAATGAAGAGCAGGGGTGCCACTAGCACGTTGAGGGACAACACAATAAGTGTCAGGGGCCCAAGATTGTTCAACTGCATCCCAGCATACATCAGGGGGATTACCAACAAGCCCCTGGCTGTCTTCAAGCAGGCACTGGACAGGCACCTCAAGTCGGTACCTGATCAGCCGGGCTGTGGTTCGTACGTTGGACTGCGTGCAGCCAGCAGTAAAAGCCTGGTTGATCAGGCTCTGGTCCAACAGGAGGCCTTGTCACAGAACGGGCCGCGGGGGCGTTGACCCCTGGAATTCTCTCCAGGTAGACTCCAGGTCCAGGTAATGATGCAGCAGATGAGGCTGCTAAGGCCGCAACGCTCGAGACACAGCCACGTGGTGCACTCTCCATCAGCCTCAGCCAGATTAGTCTATGGGCTACCAGTGCGGCCAGGCGCCCACTTCCTGACCCTGGGGATTCACGGAGCCGCCGCTGGTATGACAGGGCGACTCACGGGGCGCCCCCTCCAACTATTCGGAAGCAGGCCAGGGAGCTGCGGGTGGCTGTCCACCGCCTGCCGTTCGGATCATTGAACGGGCAAGAGAGGAGCTCTGTGCCCACTGTGCCCGGATGGTTTCCACTCCCCTGGTGCACTACCTGTTAGACTGCCCAGCTACATTGTCCCTTCGCCGCAGACACTTCCTGATGACCCCGGTGGGGCGGGCCCGGGAAGATGAGGCGGCACATCTGGTCTACTTGGCTGTCAAAGATTTGGAGACCTTACTCCCAGTCATTGCACGTCACCCCCCGCTGACGTTGCTGTGAAGGCCTGCTGGGGGCCTCCGTTGCACCCTGCACCAACCACCATTGGAGCGACTACTTTTTGGGACGTCGTTTGTCCATAGATTCGGAGAGGACCTCTCTTCCCACCAAAGGAATACCACACATGTACCTTTAACGTCGATACATGACACTTCCCTACCGGGGAGCCGATGCCGGGTCGCCAAATTGGAAGAAACCCGGGCCGGGATCCATACCGGCATATCACATAGAATAGAAATAGTTGCATTGCAGTTACAGTTTATGTGGTCATTATAATGTAAATGTTATAGTAACAGTTAGCTTAGTATGTATTATTCATAACAGGTTTTTACATTTAAGTGATTAATCAGGTTTTTACATTTAAGTGATTAATCAGGTTTTTACATTTAAGTGATTAATCAGGTTTTTACATTTAAGTGATTATTATACTTTGTTGGGAATGTTTGATATTGTGCATTTAGGTTTGGGCCAGAAGGTGGTTTTTTAGCATCGTTTTGAATTGGGGTACAGGTAGGGTTTCTTTAGCAATGACAGGTAATGAATTCCAAATTTTCGTGCCTTTTATATGCATTGAGTTTTTACATAGTGTTAGATGGACACGGGGAACATCGAGAAGTGATGTGTCTAGTGTTATGGTCATGTGTCCTGTTAAAATTGTTAAGGAGAAGTTTGAGTGGTGGGTTAATATTTGCATAGAGTGTTCTATGTATGTAATAGGCACAGTAAAATGTATGGATGTCTTGTATGGTGAGTAAGTTTAGGTTTTTGAATATTGGTGGAGTATGTTGTCTGGAGTGTGAATTTGTTATCATTCTAATTGCTGCCTTTTGTTGTGTTATTAATGGTCTGAGATGAGTTATTGATGTAGAGCCACATGCGCAGATTCCATAGGTGAGGTAGGGGTAAATGAGTGAGTGATATAGGGTAAGGAGAGCTGGTTGTGGAACATAGTACTGTATCTTGGATAGTATTCCCACGGTCTTTGAGACTTTCTTGGAAATTTGTTGTATATGTGTCTGAAATTTTAGGCCACTCTCAAGATGGATTCCTAAGAATTTTCCCTCTGTGAGTATTGTGATAGGGGACCCGTTTATCATTATGTTAAGTTGTGCGTTTGTAGCTCTGTTCCCAAACTGGATAAAATAGGTTTTATCAATATTGAGAGTAAGTTTGTTGGTCATCATCCAGGTAGATATTTTCTGCAATTCAGTATTTACAGTGTTGGCTAGTATGTCTGAGCTTGGGTGCGATATAACGTATGTAGTGTCATCTGCAAATAGTATGGGTTTGAGTAGTTGAGATGCATTTGGTAGGTCGTTAATGTAAATGAGAAAGAGAATGGGCCAAGAACACTTCCTGTGGGACACCTACTGTAATAGTTTGCGCGGTAGCTAGCTCCATTTGTGTACACATATTGGTTTCTGTTGCTAAGGTATGATTTTAGGTAGTTAGGAGTGCCTCTTATACCATAGTGTGATAATTTTAAGTGTAACAGATCATGGTCAACTGTATCAAAAGCTTTACGTAAATCAATGAAGATTCCCACTGGGATTTCTTTTTCTCAAGAGGGTGTAAATTATTTCTAACATGTGTATAATGGCATCATTTGTATTTTTATTAGGCCTGAATCCAAATTGACAGTGGTTGAGTACGTTGCTGGAGGTGAGGTAGGAATATATTTGTCTATGAATTAATTTTTCAAAGATTTTGGAGAGAAGGGGTAAGTTAGGTATCGGCCTGTAGTTATTCAGGTCTGTTTGATCTCCTCTTTTATGTATTGGGGTGACCCTCGCTATTTTGAGTATTGATGGGAAGGTAGAGGATTCAATGGATTTGTTAAAGAGTGTTGCAATAATTGGTGAGAGAACTTGAGAGGCTTTTTTGTATATAAAAGGTGGTAAGTTATTTAGGTCACCTGCTTTGTTTTTTAATGTGTTGATTATAAGTGAAACTTCTATTGGGTTGGTTGGGGCTAGGAATAGTGTGTTCGGATAGGTGCCAGTGAGATAGTCGTTAGGTGGAGTGTTTGAACTTGGGATTTTGCTTGCCAGCTTTTTTCCTATGGTGGAGAAGAAATCATTGAGTTTGTTTGCTGTTTCAATAGGTGGGAGTAGGGTTAGCTTGATTGTTCTATTTGTGGATGTCTTTTTAGTTCCTAGAATTTCAAATAGGGTTTTCCAGGTCTTTTTTTTATATCACCTTTTATGTTATGTAATCTGTTCTCATAGTACAATTTTTTTGACTTTCTTATCAGACTCGTTAGGTTTGATGAGTAACTTTTTGTTTGTTCTCTTGTTATTTGACCCATTCTGTACTGTTTTTCATATAGGTGCTTTATATTAATGGATTTGAGTATGCTGGGGTTAGCCAGGGACTATTTAATCTTTTAGCTGTGATTTGTTTAGTTTTTTTTAGGGTAATGCTTATTATAGAGGTATTGGGTCTCTTTAAGAAAATTATTAATACATAAGTCAGTATCTGTGAAGTTGTCTATTTCTGTTTGCCAGTCAGTGTTTGTCATAGCTGTTATGAAGTTATTTATAGCTGTCTCATTATGTAGTCTGAAGGTAACTTTAGTAGTCTCTAGTGGTAATTTTCCGAGGTTGGTTATGAGAAAGGTTGGGTAGTGGTCTGTGGTATTGTCTATGATTATGCCTGATTTTAATGGGGATATGGTGTTAGTCCAGATATGGTCTAATAGAGAGGCACAGGTCTCAGAGATTTTTGTAGGTTTTGTTATTGTCGGGAGCAGCAAGCAGTTGCTCATAGTGTTTGTGAATTCAGTTACTTGTGGATCCTGATCTTGTAGGAGGTTTATATTGAAGTCTCCTGTGAGGATTAAGTGGTCTTTGTTCATGTGTGCATCAGTAATCATAATTCCTAATTTTTCACTAAATTGCTGAATATTTGACTGTGGTAATCTATAGATGTTTATAACTGTGAGAGGTTTTTGTAGGTATTTGGATTTAAACATAGCTATTATATATTCTCCATGTTCATCTCTTGTGCATGTATTGTTGATGCATTCAAGCTGGTCTGAGTATAACATAGCTGTGCCACCTCCTTGTTGGTCTGGCCTACAATTGTGTATGGCTGTGTAACCAGGAATGGCATAGATATCTGTAGTATGAGGCTTTAACCATGTTTCAGTGAGAGCAATGATGGACATTCTGGCCTGTAGTGAGTTTAATAATGCAGTGAGGTCATCAAAATATTTGCTTAAAGATCTGACATTGTAGTTAAAGATAGTTATGTTATCATTGGCTTTGAGTAGTGTTTTAGCCTGTTCTGCTGTACTCACCTAGTTGTGGTTGCAGGGGTCGCGTCATAGCTCCTGGCCCCGCCTCTTCACTGGCCGCTACTGGGTCCCTCTCCCTACGCCATGAGCTTTATCATACCTCTTCTTAAAGCTATGTATGGAGCCTGCCTTCACTACATCACTTCCTAAACTATTCCACTTCCCTACCACTCTGTGACTGAAGAAATACTTCCTAACATCTCTGTGATTCATCTGAGTCTTCAACTTCCAACTGTGTCCCCTTGTTGCTGTGTCCCATCTCTGGAACATTCTGTCTCTGTCCACTTTGTCAAATCCTCTCAGTATCTTATATGTTGTTATCATGTCCCCCCTATCTCTCCTGTCCTCCAGTGTCGTCAGGTCGATTTCCCTTAACCTCTCCTCGTAGGACATACCCCTTAGCTCCGGGACTAGTCTTGTTGCAAACCTTTGCACTTTCTCGAGCTTCTTCACGTGCTTGGCTAGGTGTGGGTTCCAAACTGGTGCTGCGTACTCCAGTATGGGCCTAACGTACACAGTGTACAGGGTCCTGAACGATTCTTTATTAAGATGTCGGAATGCTGTTCTTAGGTTTGCTAGGCGCCCATATGCTGCAGCAGTTATTTGGTTGATGTGCGCCTCAGGAGATGTGCCTGGTGTTATACTCACCCCAAGGTGTAGTAATGACAGTTGTTGTTAGGTTCATGTAAGTCATTTAATAAAAGGTTGGTATCAGGATCAATGTTTGGAATCATAAGATTTAGTGTGATTCCATAATTAAACTTAAAAATAGAACAATGCAAGTAGATTTAAGAATAGGACAATGCAAAAGGAGTTCTTGGCACGTGAGTTAGTATGTTGGATATGTTTATAAAAATGAATAAATGAGCTAAGATAGTCAATTTACAGCTATAAAGAATCTAAAACTATAGCCCCTGAGTTAGTTAATTAATTAAACAAATGTTTATATATGAGTGTGATTCTAAAAAGACTTAAGAACAATGAATAATGCTAAACTTAAAGATATGATAGCTGATGATTTGATTTTACTAGCTATTGGATTAACACACTTTTGAACAAAAGTCACAGAGATTTAGGATATATCTTTACAATGTAATTGATTTATTATTTAACTAGTTAATAGAACTGGTTGGAAAATTACTATGATTAATATTAAGTTATAATGGAATAAATATTAAGATTCATTATTGCACTAGTTGTGATTATAGAATTTATTAAAGGCAATATAAAGAAAATGAAAGTTAACTATTAAAGGAGAAATAAGTGCTAAAGTGTACAAAAATGTACAAAAGTAAAATTTATTAATTTAAAAAAAAATAGCTTTAAATAAAATTTAGGCAGTTAAGGTGATCAATAATATATAGAAATGAGGTTGGAGAAAAGGATAAAAGGTAAATAATTTTTTTAGCAAATAAGGTGATCAAAAGTAATTATAAATTCTAAGCAATTAAGCTGATAAAATGTGGGTTAAAAAATAGGCACAAGTAAAAACTATGTATTTAAAAATAAAAATAAAACTAGTTGTCAAAAATATTCATCAAAAGATAGACAAATACTTAAATGAGGTAGATGGGCAAAACATACACTACACTATACGTAGGGGTTTGTTTGTCGTGCACCTCTCTGGAGAGAATTCCAGGGGTCAACGCCCCCGCGGCCCGGTCTGTGACAACGCCTCATGTTGGACCCGAGCCTGATCAACCAGGCTGTTACTGCTGGCCGCACACAGTCCAACGTACGAACCACAGCCTGGCTGGTCAGGTACCGACTTTAGGTGCCTGTCCAGTGCCTGCTTGAAGACAGCCAGGGGTTTGTTGGTAATCCCCCTGATGTATGCTGGGAGGCAGTTGAACAATCTTGGGCACCTGACACTTATTGTGTTCTCTCAACGTGCTAGTGGCACCCCTGCTTTTCATTGGGGGGATGTTACATCGCCTGCCGAGTCTTTTGCTTTTTTGACATTGTGTTTAGACAGTCTCTGTAATATTTGCATCCCTAAGGAATCTTGATAGTTCATTCTCAATTGTGATAGTATACAACTGACCTACACTTGTTTTCTTCACTAGAATTTTTCCATCCCGGGTGAAACATTGGTGGATTTTATCATTATTCTCTCGCTTAAGTTTTCTGATTCTATACCAGAGGTTCTGACGTTTTTTGGTCAGACACTCATTTATGTTTACCTGTTTCCTGGCTATAATAGATGATTTAATTAGATCTGTTTTCCTGTCATGTGAGGATGCTCTAGAAGATAAACAGAATGCAGATGTTATATACACAGATTTTGCAAAAGCCTTTGACAAGTGTGACCATGGTGTAATAGCACACAAAATGCGTGATAAAGGAATAACAGGAAAAGTTGGTAGATGGATCTATAATTTCCTAACATGTAGAACACAAAGAGTAGTAGTCAACAGAGTAAAGTCTGAGGCAGCTACTGTGAAAAGCTCTGTTCCACAAGGCACAGTACTTGCTCCCATCCTATTCCTCATCCTCATATCAGACATTGACAGGGATATAAGCCACAGTGCTGTGTCTTCCTTTGCAGATGACACCCGAATCTGTATGACAGTGTCCACCGTTGAAGTTACTGCAAGACTCCAAGCAGACATAAACCAAATCTTTAAATGGGCTGCAGAAAACAATATGAAGTTCAATGATGAGAAATTTCAATTACTCAGATACGGAAAACGTGAAGAAATTAAAATCTCATCAGAGTACAAAACTAATTCCAACCACACAATAGAGCGAAAAACTAATGTCAAAGACCTGGGAGTGATCATGTCAGAGGATCTCACCTTCAAGGACCATAACACCGTAGCAATTGCATCTGCTAGAAAAATGACAGGATGGATAATGAAAACCTTCAAAACCAGGGATGCCAAGCCCATGTTGACACTTTACAGATCGCTTGTTCTATCTAGGCTGGAATATTGCTGCACACTAACTGCACCTTTCAAGGCGGGTGAAATTGCTGACCTTGAAAATGTGCAGAGAACCTTCACCGCACGCATAAGTGCAATAAACCACCTCAACTACTGGGAACGCTTGAAGTTCCTAAACCTGTACTCTCTAGAACGCAGGCGGGAGAGATACATTATTATATACACATGGAAAATTCTCGAGGGCTTAGTACCAAACTTGCACACAAAAATCACTCCCTACGAAAGCAAAAGACTCGGCAGGCGATGTACCATCCCCCAATGAAGAGCAGGGGTGATACTAGCACGTTGAGGGACAACACAATAAGTGTCAGGGGCCCAAGATTGTTCAACTGCCTCCCAGCATACATCAGGGGGATTACCAACAAGCCCCTGGCTGTCTTCAAGCAGGCACTGTACAGGCACCTCAAGTCGGTACCTGATCAGCCGGGCTGTGGTTCGTACGTTGGACTGCGTGCGGCCAGCAGTAACATCCTGGTTGATCAGGCTCTGGTCCAACAGGAGGCCTGGTCACAGAACGGGCCGCGGGGGCGTTGACCCCTGGAATTCTCTCCAGGTAGACTCCAGGTATAACACTTTCTACCATGGGAGCCTAGTAATCGTGCTTCTTTTATATCTGTCACTGGTACATTAACGTTTATTTGGTCTTTGATGATCTGTATAGTAATGTCTTTACTGTTTGCTTGGGTCATATCACTGGGAAAGAATGGACTTTTCACTATTACTGCGTCTGATAACTTATCTTGCTCGGTTTTTTCCTCTTGTAGTGCAAGGTAGTCATTAAACTGGTTATTCATGTTGTTCTTCCACTCCTTTACTGCTTCCTCAACCTTTGTGTTTATAGATGTTATCTGTTCAGTTTGGAGGGTTTTGCCAAAATCAGTCATTCCAGTTGTTGTTAACTTTTGTTCAAGGCTGAGGATTTTGTTTACAAGTTGTGTCATCCTGGTATCTTGTTGCAGAAGTGCTTTACGTTGGTCCATATTTTCATTGATTAATTTGATGATGTATGACTTTAGTGTATCTGGATCATTCGTCATACCCGAGAGATTATCTGGGGTGAAACCAGTGAAGGGGGAGCTTGTGGGGAAGGCAGCCATGTTTGTTGTTGATGCGTCGCCCTGGGTGGTGGTAAGGGGGGTGGAGGGTGTACCGGCGTCCTGAGTAGACAAGTTGATTAGTAGATTTCTTGGTGTTTTCGTGTTGATTTTGGAATTGGTTCTTCTGTTGTTACTTCTCATTTTAACACAGTAGTCGGAGAAGTTGGTGCGGCAAGATGAAGCTGTAGGCTGGTAAGCGTTTGTTTGGTAGCAGGGTGATGCTTTGGGTTTGAGGGGCAGTCTTCCTTTAATCGTCGGTTTATTTGGTTTGTAGGTCTCACTGCTGGTATTCTTGGGTCATTCTGGATGCTACGTAGGTTAGTGCAGTTTTGCTTGCAGCTAGGTCATCATAGGAGCATTGATAAACTCTGGGTGATGAGAAAAATACAGAGCTCAGATGCCGCTGCTGCTACATGTCAACTTATTGATCTTTTATTATTAAAATTCAGTTAGTTTTTAATTTACCTCAAATATGTTTTATAAGACTGTACTTGTTCAGCTATCAAAACTTTGGGGCCCAGTCTCTGGACCCATTATATACATTTTTTATTATTTTTATTAACACATCGGCCGATTCCCACCAAGGCAGGGTGGCCCGAAAAAGAAAAACTTTCATCATCATTCACTCCATCACTGTCTTGCCAGAGGGGTGCTTTACACTACATTTATAAAACTGCAACATTAACACCTCTATAATCTGTAAATAATTTTGTAACTTGTCATGATTGTGACCAGATATACCTGAGTTCATTACCTTTGTAACTTGTAAGTAAGTTTATTCAGGTTGTGAAGGTTGTTGTCAATCTTCTTAGGAAAAGTATAATAGAAAAAGACAATAATAACAATAACAATAAACACTTTATTTTAATAGAAAGAAATGTAAATAATAAATACGTAAATATGACTAATTGGTATACAGTAAGCTATGGTATGTTGCCGCTGTGTACCCCCTCATGGAGGACGATGTTCTAAGGTTGCAAGGTCGGGTCTTAAGGTTTATATGGGGTTATGGGCAGCATTGGTTAGGGAAAGATGTGGTAATGACTAGGGTAGCGAAGGGAGGGCTAGGTTTCATACCATTGCAGAGGCGTTTGATGGGAATATATGTTAGGCAGGAATACCTAGCACGAGGTGGGATTCGAGGAGTGAGAGTGGGGAGGGTAATGGGTGAGGTTCGCAGATGGTGGAAGGGAGGAAATTTGTTGTTTTGTGAGGCAATTTTAAGGTAACTTTTGGTTGTACCAGAGCCTGGTAAGGTGAAGGTAGGGAGGTTAGATAAGGTGGGAGGGCGAGAAAAGGGTATTTTAGGTATGGACGTCTATCCGTGTTATGATTGGAATGTTACGTGGTTTTGGTTTAAGCGTTTAAAGTTGCCTCCTAAGGTACGTGAGATTGGTTTTCGTTTTTTACATGGTATATTGGCATCTAGGGCTCAGCTTTTTGTGATGGGACTGGCAGGTGATGGGTATTGTCAACACTGTGGGTTATGGGATACGGCTTTCCATGTTGTATATTTTTGTGGGGGTCTTGAGAGGGTGAGGGAATGGTTTTTAGGGATAATCCGGGGTGTAGGGGGGGTTATCGGTGTTACGGTATTTAAGTCTGGATGTGGTGGGATGCCCTGAGGATGTGAGGCGTGCAGTAATGTATTTGGTTTTGGATTATAATTATGTGTCGTGGAGTATGAGGGAGGTTAGGAGTGATGCTAGGATTAGGGCTTTGGCAGCGAGATTTTATAGGACTAAGTGTAGGAATCAGGAACTTTATGGGAGGGTGTGGGATAGGGTTTTTTCTGAGGGTTATAGGCAATTGTCAATGGGGTCGTTGCTGGGTTAAGTCAGAGCTATGGTTCCTGGGGTTTTACTGGGAAGGGGTTGGTCTCTGGTGAGGGGGTTGGAGGTTCAGGTATGAAAGTCTTTTGGTGGGGTTTGTGTATGGGGTAGGGGGAGGGTGTGTTTGGTCGGGGGTTTTCCCGGTTGTCCACTCACCCTTTTTCCCTTGGGGAAAGGGGTAGGGGTTTTCTTTTTATAGATGAGTATGTGTGAGGTATGTTTGGTGACTCAGATGGGGGGATTGTTTGTTATTGTTTGTTTTTGTTCTTTCTCCTTTTTTGGGGGGTTCAGGTTTTTTTTTCAAAAAGGGGGTTTGCCTTACTTAGGGGCCAGGTGTGTGCCCTAAGTGTGTTTCCTTTTTTGTTTTTTCCCTTTTGGTTCTCCATTCAAGAAGGTTGAAGTTAATTGATATTATTTTACCTTTTTATGGTTAGATATCTGGCATTAAGTCTTCATATTTTATTAAGAGAGTTTTTGTAGTTTTATTGTTTTGAGAGATATATTGAAACTGGATGGTATTGATCAGCAGATTTTATCACCGTGAGGTGTTGGGACCAGGTTACGGGTATATTGTTCCTGAAAGATATATGATCTTGCACGCAATGCGTGTGTGCCTTGGATCATTATTATTGTTGGATCACATTATCGAGGATTAAGATGTAGGTTTAGGTATTTCATTGTATGCTTTTGAACCCTTTTGGGGTTATCTATGTTTTGTTTTAGTTAGGTTATTTTGTGTTATGTGTATACATATAGGATAGTATTTGTAAGTTTGTTGTAATATGTGAATATTGCTTTCCTCAGTTAAGGTGGTGATGTATGACTTAAGAGTGACAGGATCATTTGTCATACCTGAGATCATTTCAGATGGGTCAAATCCTTTGAAGGCAGTGTGGTTTGAGGGAGATTCAGTCATGATTGTTGTTGTTGCTGTCCCGTCGTCATGGGTGGTGGTTGAGTAGGGTGAGGGAGAGGAGAGTCAGCCATTGTGTTTGTTGACATGTTGCCTGGGGTGGTGGTGGGGTGGGTGGGTGATGCACCGGCGTCCTGCTGGGTAGTCAAATGAAATAGTCGAGATCTTGGTGATTTCTTGCTGTTCTTATTGCTGCTTCTTCTGTTATTAGGTCTCATAGTAGTACAGGGGATATTGTAGATAGGACATAGAAGCTATAGTTGCTCAGAGCTTGTTGTGGGTGCTCGTCTGGCAGCGGGCTGTGTTTTGTGTTTGAATGGCACTCTCCACTTGGATCAATATTTTTTCGAGTAGGTGGTCTTACTGTTGGTATTCTTGAGTCATTCTGGGGTCTAGGTGCGTTAGTGCAGCATAGAAGCGTTGATGGGTTCTGGCTGGAGAAGAAAATAACAGAGCTTGGGTGCCACTGTCGCTGCCGCTGCCGCTTGAGATATTGACATTATATATCCTCTCATGCAAAGAATATTTATCAGAGCATCATGATTCTTTCGTAGGTTATTGAGGAATGATGGTTCTATCAAATTACAGTAAGAGCTACCATATGTTTTACGGTTTGTTGTTACTGATTTTTGTTTCCCAACAAAATTAAAAAAACACGTATTTCAACATTTTTATAATGAAATCTATTTACAGTAAGCTCACAGACTCTCTGTAATTCAAAACCTAACTCTTTGTCTTGTATCTGATTTTAATTAGAACATTGCATGTCTTATTAATATTGTAGGAGATGATTTGCTCAAAGCCCTGTCAAATAGGGCACTAATATTTTTTTTCTACATAACTGTAAGGCAAAACGTCACTAAAAACACAGTATCTAGGTATCAAATGGTGCTTAATTTACTGACAAATTACTATTGAAATTTTGAAAAAAATGAAAACGTCTCGCTCTCCCCTTAAAGTAGGTTCGAGAGTTATGCTGACTAACTTTAATAAAACTACATGTAGTGAGACATAGAAGCTTTCAGTGTACATGTAGTGAGACATAGAAGCTTTCAGTGTACATGTAGTGAGACAGAAGCTTTTAGTGTACATGTAGTGAGACATAGAAGCTTTCAGTGTACATGTAGTGAGACAGAAGCTTTCAGTGTACATGTAGTGAGACATAGAAGCTTTCAGTGTACATGTAGTGAGACAGAAGCTTTCAGTGTACATGTAGTGAGACATAGAAGCTTTCAGTGTACATGTAGTGAGACAGAAGCTTTCAGTGTACATGTAGTGAGACACAGAAGCTTTCAGTGCACATATAGTGAGACATAGAAGCTTTCAGTGTACATGTAGTGAGACATAGAAGCTTTCAGTGTACATGTAGTGAGAAAGCTTTCAGTGTACATGTAGTGAGACATAGAAGCTTTCAGTGTACATGTAGTGAGACATAGAAGCTTTCAGTGTGTATGTAGTAAGACATAGAAGCTTTCAGTGTACATGTAGGGAGACAGAAGCTTTCAGTGTATATGTGGAAAATTTCTCCAGAAAGGG
>WNWK01014051.1:0-52898 GCA_009830355.1 Cherax destructor
AACACTAGTTATGTTTAAAAAACTTATAGAATAACAATGCATGCTTACACCCCTCAAGGGTGGTGCCATTATGCCAATGGTTGGCTCTTGATCCAAGGGTTTAGATTTATCCTCTCTTTCCTTGGATCAACCTGATTGCTTCCCATTTCCAAAGTACTGGATGACCCCCAATGGGTTTAAAGCTCCTCCTCATGAATGTAATCATATTAATAATGGATGCTTACAAAATAAAATCAGTTCTACCGTTTAGATAAATGGAGATTATTTTTGTTTTTAGTCCTAAATATAGTTTCCATGTGTCTGAACTAACATCCAAGCATATTATTATCCTTCATGAAAAGTGATAAACCAGTGAGGGTGAAGGGAAAGTGATAGAGGGGAAAGAGGGAGAGGCAGAGTTACAGTTGCTGAAGCAACATAAGGTCAGTTAGGACAGTAAAGAATGTCCAGAGCAACAGCAACACTGTCAGAGAGGATGGCAAATTAAGCATGTCAGAGAAATTGTGTGAAATGATGCATACTGATGCATTATCTGATGAACGGGGCAATCAATACAAATATGTTGGGTTGCCAGAGCCACCTGACAATCCTTGCAGTGACGCACCGTGCCTCTCCACAAGACAGTCAAACAACTCATGTGAGACTAATATGTGCTCAAATACAGTTTCCCAAAAGCCCAATTGCAGTTTATTGGAGAAATTTGTTGGTCACTATTGTGGACCAACAACATTGCTAGGTCTCTCACACAACTCAAATCATTAACTTCACAGAATTCGACACTGAGTGAAGCACTGTCACACTGGAAACTTTCTCTGCCCCTGCCGTTACTTCATCCTTATTTTTTGGGATACACAAAAACATATCATCAAGAGTAAATCTTCAACAATATCTTTATTATATACACTAGTATATACAGAATGCTTTTAAGACACCTCCTTTTATGAAGTAGACAACATACACACATACTGTGGTAACGGATGGGAAGAATCAAGTAAATATTCATCGGCTATAACTGAATGAAGAAACCAGCTACTTTTATGTTAATGGATCAAGTCTTTGAGTACTTGCCTCATTTATTACACTAATACACAACTAATTTATGCAATAGCAACGACTAAACTGGAGCTTCAGAACTGGTCCATCTATGTTATTTAAATGCAACCGCAACTACTGCATTGGAGCCTCAACAATGGTCCTATTTTATTTACTGTACAGGCTTCATCAGACTACAGTGTAATATAAACTGTTTCCACTTAAAAATTACATAATAATAGTATTAATAATATTAATGACGATAATAATAATAATAATAATAATAATGATCATAATAAAATAAAAATATTAATATTTACTCTGAGGGTTATTCAGCACTGCGTGGCAGAGCATGCACATCAGAGAGACAAAGAGCAGCAGGTACAGTAAAGTAGGGCCCCCACTTTACGGTGTTTCACCTTGCAGCGTTCCGCTAATATGGACATTTCAAATTATGAATGACCAAAACTCGCTATACGGCTCCCCCACCTGACTTTCTAATACTGTCACCGCGCCCCACCTGGTTTGTTTACATTCTCTGTGAGCTCCGTGAGCATTGTCTCTCTCCATTATGTCTGGAAACTTTCCAAAATTTCAAGTGTTTTAAAGTTATTTCATGTTATATATATACATGTAGTGTACTCTGATAATTCTACTTACAGTATGTGTACCTATACCTAAATAAACTTACACACTGTGCTGGCATGCAGGTACACATTAAAATTACTAAGAGTGTCTTATTAGTCTTGAGGACGAAATATTAATAATGATAATAATAATAATACCCAATAATAATCACTGAGGCACATTAACGTCGTATATTACATTAATATAAACATTTTCGTTAATCTATGATATTTTTTTAAAAATTATATAACATGCTACGTAACATATAAACATGATAAATACACCCCACAAAAGAATAAATTAACCAGATGCGTTCGTCTGTTTCTTTACATCCTCCGCGTCTCTCTCCTCTCTCATTTACTTGTTCTCTCTCTCTCTCTCTCGTTTATTCGTTTTACCTCATTTACTCGCCTTACATTAAGACTACAAATATTTTAAGGTAAGTAATGAGTGTACTGTATATGCATTTTATCGCTCTGGAGTGCTTTAAATGTCGTAATATATTACATGTGAGTGGGATGGCCTCGATGGCTACCATACCTCCCACACCTGACTTTTTACAATAAATACTACTCACCTCTGACCCTACATTAAGACACAAATATTTTAAGGTAAGTAATGAGTGTACTGTGTGTATTTTACTGCATGTACTGTGTATTTTACTATATGACACAAATGGCTGTCAGAGGACAGGGTGAAATCAGATTAAACTGCAGAAATTAAAGACCATGTAAGAAGCCCCATAAAGAAAAAGCAAATCAGAAACAGCACTGGAATTAAAAACTTTCAGAGGGGAGAACTAAGAATAGGCTCGGCAGAGCATGAAAAGAGGCTATGAAATACCAGAACAATATATCAAGACATGCTGGACAGTCACTATGACCAGGCAAATTTTGAACAGCTAAGCAAGGTGCCCATCCAAAAGATGATTATGGAAAAGTCTGGCATATCCAGTGAACAGTCACAGAAGAATAATTTCTGACGAGTGCCACCGATAGAGATAGGATGGTCGCCAACAGCAACAGCCTGACTGAACAGGCAATCAACAGAGAAGCTTGGCCCCAGGCCAGGCTGTGAGGATGAGGGAAAACTCCTGAAGCCAGTCACAGGTAAAAATTAATCAGATTGGAACAAAATTTTGTATTCAAGTTTTTTTACAATACATATACTACTCTAGCATTTAGCAAAAACTGGCTGCTAATTTAGGCTTGCAATTTTTGAAGAAATAATAACTTCTTCAGGTTTAGAGATGACCAAACCCCTCACTTTGCCGATGCTCATATATTATAATTCTGTATACTATGTGTTACAGCCTCTCCTTACTTAACAACGGAGTTCCGTTCCTAAGACCACGTCGTTAAACGAATTTGTCGCTAAGTGAGGAGCATACTATAATGGTAGTGAGTGTGTCAATCATCTTTGATATTGTTTTAATGTCACCTTTGCACCATTTATAACACTTCTGGTATATTTTTAAATGTTTATACATATAGTAGTGTACTGTATATTGAAATAAACAATAGAGGAAATCAGCTCTAATATACATTATTTAGGTATGAATACTGGTCAGAGCCCGTCGTAAATCTGAGGCGTCAGTAAACTATTATGTCGCTAAGTGGGGAGAGGCTGTATACTATCACTCTGCCAATGCTCACGCAGTACTATAATTCTGTATACTATTCTATCACCTTGTATCCAAAGGAGTCACACAAAACATAGCCATGACCTATGAGCAGTGAACAGAGTCAAGAATGTTTTCAAACTATGTCTGGAATCATAAAACAGGATACACGGAAAAAATATGTAAAAATTTCTCCAACTGATTTTTTTTAAATTCTCATTATGAGACTATTTCTAGAGTGATTTATATATACATATATATACACAGTGGTGGATGAATTTGGTAGGGTATGTAAAAGAAGAAAATTGAAAGTGAATATAGGAAAGAGTAAGGTGATGAGGATAACAAAAAGATTAGGTGACGAAAGATTGGATATCAGATTGGAGGGAGAGAGTATGGAGGAGGTGAATGTATTCAGATATTTGGGAGTGGACATGTCAGCAGATGGGTCTATGAAGGATGAGGTGAATCATAGAATTGATGAGGGAAAAAGGGTGAGTGGAGCACTTCGGAGTCTGTGGAGACAAAGAACTTTGTCCATGGAAGTAAAGAAGGGAATGCATGAGAGTATAGTTATACCAACACTCTTATATGGGTGTGAAGCATGGGTGATGAATGTTGCAACGAGGAGAAGGCTGGAGGCAGTGGAGATGTCATGTCTGAGGTCAATGTGTGGTGTGAATATAATGCAGAGAATTCGGAGTTTGGAAATTAGGAGGAGGTGTGGGATTACCAAAACTGTTATCCAGAGGGCTGAGGAGGGGTTGTTGAGGTGGTCCAGACATGTAGAGAGAATGGAACGAGACAGAATAACTTCGAGTGTATAAATCTGTAGTGGAGGGAAGGCGGGGTAGGGGTCGGCCTAGGAAAGGTTGGAGGGGAGGGGGGGGGGTAAAGGAAGTTTTGTGTGCGAGGGGCTTGGACTTCCAGCAAGCATGTGTGAGCGTATTTGATAGGAGTGAATGGAGACAAATGGTTTTTAATACTTGACGTGCTGTTGGAGTGTGAGCAAAGTAACATTTATGAAGGGATTCAGGGAAACCGGCAGGCCGGACTTGAGTCCTGGAGATGGGAAGTACAGTGTCTGCACTCTGAAGGAGGGGTGTTAATGTTGCAGTTTTATAACTGTAGTGTAAAGCACCCCTCTGGCAAGACAGTGATGGAGTGAATGATGATGAAAGTTTTTCTTTTTCGGGCCACCCTGCCTTGGTGGGAATCGGCCGATGTGTTAATAAAAAAAATAAAATAATATACAGTGGACCCCCCGAGTAACGAACACCCCGAAAATCGTACAATTATGTAAGTATAATATTGTAAGTGCTTTTGTAAGTGTATTTTTGGGGGTCTGAATTGGACTAACCTACTTGACATTATTTCTTAAGGGAGTAAATTCGTTCGGTAATGGTACTTGAGCAGGCTTCTGGAATGAATTTTGTTCATTACTCGGGGGTCCACTGTATATACAGTGGTCCCTCGGTTTTCGCCGAAAATTCGTTCCAGAATGCTGCTCAAGTGCCATTACCGAACGAATTTACTTCCTTAAGAAATAATGTCACGTAGGTTAGTCTATTTCAGACCCCCAAAAATACACTTGCAACAGCACTTACGAAAATACACTTACATAAATGTTCGAGTTTGGAGATACACGAAAACAGAGGGACCACTGTACATATATTCAAGACCATTTTCTAAGTCCATTATTTCTGTGTACAGGCTGGCAAACTAGTTACACTGAAAATGAATGATCCACTATAAAATTATAGGAAGCAAGGACATTAATGCTAATTACTGATATACAGTGGACCCCCGAATAACGAACAAAATTCATTCCAGAAGCCTGCTCAAGTGCCATTACCGAACTAATTTACTCCCTTAAGAAATAATGTCAAGTAGGTTAGTCCATTTCAGACCCCAAAAAATACACTTACAAAAGCCCTTACAATATTATACTTACATAATTGTACGATTTCCGGGGTGTTCGTAACTCGGGGGTCCACTGTACTAATAACAAAAAAATGGTTACTAATAGCAATTTGGAGAATATTGAAGTGTTGAAATATGAAAAGCTATTTTGTATGCAGGCTACAACTATAAGAACAGCAATCTGCCTGTATAACCTCTTTAACACCAGTAATAAACTACAGTGGTACCTCTACTTACGAGCAAAATTCGTTCCAGTCGGCTATTCAAGTGCCGATACTGAAGGAATTTTTTCCCATAAGAAATAATGAAAATTAGATTAATCCATTTCAGACCCCCAAAAATACACTTACAAAAGCACCTACAAAAATACACTTACATAATTGTTCGAGTTGGGAGCTGCTCGTAAGTAGAGGTACCACAGTATTAGATAACCTTTCAACAATTAAATCATGTTTATATTCTCCTTTGAACTCTGCTGACTTGTCATGCAAACCTTCAGCCTTAAGAGGAACAGCTGTAAAGGTGAGGCACTGGACACTATGGGTCATGGAATCTTCCACCAAAATTAACTTTCAGGTTCTATGAATCATTAATAGTAATCTTACTGCCAGTACCTATATTTATGGCAGAGGCAGCTAAACACCTTATTAAGGGTACTCAAGGTGGAGAGCACCAAGAAATTCTCAACCTGTGAAGCTGACACTTTATAAAACCAAATTACAGTGGACCCCCAGTTATTGTACTGCTCCCAACTCGAACAATTATGTAAGTGTATTTTTTAAGTGCTTTTGTAAGAGTATTTTTGGGGGTCTGAAACGGACTAATCTAATTTACATTTGTCCTTATGGGAAAAAATTCGTTCGGTAACGGCACTCGAACAGCATTCTGGAACGAATTATGGCCGATAACCGGGGGTCCACTGTACTTTATACACAAGTTAGGGTTTGAACAGATCTCTTATACAGGCCCTGAGTAAAACCCTGCATCCTGAGGCTTAAGGTAGTCTCTGTACTACTGAGAAATTTTCTGATCAATGCAGACATACACAAACATATAAAAAGCAGGTGTAATAACACAAGCAACCAATTGAACAAGGACTTGCATCTATAACTCAATCACATGTGGAGAACTACTAATGTCAGGATTTAGAGAACCATCTGGTGTACACGTTTGTTGTCTTAATATGATACTTCATAAATTTATGCTAATATGGGCCATGATATACCTATGAGTAAAATGCTATATCAGAAAAGTTACCACATTTGACATTCAGTTAACACTTTCATTGTCACTACCCCTAAAATGAAGTGCTGACAGTGCTAAAAAAGTCTGAAAATAATGATACCAAAAATGCGAAATTTAATGGAAAACTTATAAAATTACACAGGTACACAGTTGGTGGTCTGGGTGCGATTTAAGTATCATTGATTTCACCCACATTGAGTCCTATTTTAAGTCAATTCCTATAATTATTTTAAGTCAATTCCTATAATTATTTTAAGTCAATTCCTATAATTATTTTAAGTCAATTCCTATAATTATTTTAAGTCAATTCCTATAATTATTTTAAGTCAATTCCTATAATTATTTTAAGTCAATTCCTATAATTATTTTAAGTCAATTCCTATAATTATTTTAAGTCAATTACTATAATTATTTTATGTTAATTACTATAATTATTTTAAGTCAATTCCTATAATTATTTTAAGTCAATTCCTATAATTATTTCAAACCAATTCCTAGCTATTTCACAGATATATAGTGGACCCCCGGTTAACGGCCATAATTCGTTCCAGAATGCTGTTCAAATGCCGTTACCTAACGAATTTATTAACATAAGGAATAATGTAAATTAGATTAGTCCTTTTGGACCCCCAAACACACACTTACAAAAGCACTTACAAAAATACACTTACATAATTGTTAGTGTTTGGAGCAGGCCGTTAACCGGGGGTCCACTGTACCACCCTTTAAACTATCAGAGCTACCTAATAATGTGCACACAAGTTGGTAATTTGGCCAATTTTACACAAAACTAAAAATAAATCCAATCTAGAAACAGATTCCAAAATAAACATTGCAGGCATTTGAGCCACTAAAACAGCCTTTCTTCTGTTCCTTAATCATGTCCTAAGCCCTAAGAAGGGAGGGGTACAAATTGTAAACAAAAGCGTTTATGTATTAAGGAAAGTGACTGGGACAACGTAGATTCATACATGTGCTGGACCAGAGAAAATGTAATTTTTTCCTTTCACCCGACTACCACCCCTCCATAGCATATAAATACAGTGGACCCCTGGTTAACGGCCATTATTTGTTCCAGAATGCTGTTCAAGTGCCTTTACCGAACGAATTTATTAACATAAGGAATAATGTAAATTAGATTAGTACTTTTGGACCCCAAAACATACACTTACAAAAGCACTTACAAAAATACACTTACATAATTGTTAGTGTTTGGAGCAGGCCGTTAACCGGGGGTCCACTGTATAGCATGTTTATATGCTATGTAACGTGTTTCTTATATAATTTTGAAGAAAATATCATAGACGGATTAATGAAAATGTCTATATTAACATAAAATAAGACATTTAATGTGCCCAAGAGTGATTATTAGTATGTACTATGTATTAGTATTACTATGGCGTTAAGACTAGAGGGACATTCTTAGTGATTTTAATGTGTACCTGCACACCAGCACAGTGTGTAAGTATATTTAGGTACAGGTACACATAAGTATAATTATCAGAGTACATATAAAATATGCAATACCTTTAAAATACTAGAAATTTTGGAAAGTTTCCAGACATAATGGAGCGATGTGCTCACGGAGAATGTAAACAAACCGGGTGGTGCACGCCGTATTAGACCGCTCGCCATATAGAAAGTTTTGGTCATAATTTGAAATCGCCGTATTAGTGGAATGCCGTAAACTGGGGCCCTACTGTATACACACCCCACTGGGTTTTCTTCTATTTTCTTACTAGTTCTTGTTTCCTCTTACCTCCATGGGGAAATGGAACAGAATTCTTCCTACATAAACCATGTGTCATAAGAGACTATTAAAATGCTGGGAGCAAGGGGCTAGTAACCTCTTCTCCTGTATACAGTGGACCCCCGAGTTTCGTAAAAACTTCACTCCTGAAGCCTGCTCAAGTGCCATTACCGAACGAATTTACTCCCTTAAGGAAAAATTTCACGTAGGTTAGTCTATTTCAGACCCCCAAAAATACACTTCCACAAGAACTTACAAAATTATACTTACATAATTGCACGATTTCCGGGGTATTCGTTAACCGAGGGTCCACTGTACATTACTAAAGTTAAAAAGAGAAACTTTTGTTTCTTTTTGGGTCACCCTGCCTCGGTGGGATACGGCCAGTTTGTTGAAAGAAGAAATGAAGAGGGGCAAACCCTCCCTCAATCCTTAGTTCCTGACTATAGGTCAACAAAATCAGGTGAAGATCTATGGAGCTGTCTCAAGCCCATAAAGCTCTGCCATGAAATGGCTGGTTCCTCCACGCAAGTAGAAAAAAAGAGACAGTTCTGGTGAATAGGTACATAATGAGAGGTTGAGTACCAAATAATAAGGCAATAAGGCACATTATTCTTCAGCACTGTCAATCTAGCACTGGTGCAAGTCATATTATCCTGTAACATAAAATTCTCAAATGAGACATGGGACTCCGTCCATTCAAGCTCAATTTGAATTTCGGAGATCATGTCTTTCTATATGTTGATCTAACCTCATTAATATTTTCATTCATAAGAAAGAAGGCCTAATAGGAAAAGATATTTGGGTGGGGAAATTCCACAGTTGATTTTCAAGTTAAGGAGTGTGCATCAAGCCTAAATTAAATGAGAATCATAAAATAAGTATATACAGTAGACCATCATTTAACACTGTTTTGTTTAGCATGTTTTGGTTATAGCACTATTGAAGAATTGTGGCATATTTTTGTATAACACTTTGTAAAATTAACTTAACACGGTTCAGTTTGCAGGAGGGGGAAAATTTGGAGTGAACGTCGTCCACAGGATACACTCTGCTTGGCTGTGGGTTAGACCATTGAGCCACCCCCACCACCATTGTCCCAGCCAGTTCATATGCATGTTTATTTTTGTTTGTGGATTGAATTTAGATCTTTTAATTGCCATATCTTAAATCTGCCAAGCAATCATGGCACCCAATAGGCATACAAGTGTTCCTGAAAATGGCAAGAAAAGGTTTAAGGGTTTAATTCTAGGAGTTACGAAGAAAATCGAGATATTAGACAAGCTCACGTGTGGTGGATATACTGAGGGCCTATGGCATTAATGAAGCGTCAGTTCATACAATTAAAAAGAATGAGGCGAATATACGAGCTTGTGTAATGAATAACCCAAGATGTCATCTCCTGAAAAGAATGACACACAGATCACAACAAGTAAATAAAACTGAAAACTTGTTGCTTGAGTGGATCGAACAAAAAACAAAGAAAGGAGCACCACTGACTGACTTGACTGATTTACTGACTGACTTGACTTACTTGACTGATTTACTGATTCACTTGACTGACTTAAAGTTAGACTTTTTCACTGAGGAGGACCCTGACAAATCTAGAAGCAGTGCTCTGAAACGATCTCTAGAGCAGCTGATTCCTTATCGTCAGCTGTATAATGTACTGCAGGGTAAAATAGCCCAGAAATCCATTACAGAATTTATGCACACTCGAGTACAACCATCGACTTCAGTACCAGAGCCTCTACCATCCACCTCAGCCCAGTAGAGCCACACCATAATTCTCCACTCTCTTCACAATCATCAACAAACACCAGCACCCACAATTTAAAGTAAAAGATACTATTATTTCTATTGCATTTGTAGTCTTAAATAGTAATATCTCACAACAATGAACTACAATTACATATTCACTTTTTTGGGGGGCTCCGAGGAACGTAACCCTATTTTTCCCCTAAGTTCCTCAGTTTGTCTAACATGGTTTTAACTAACACGGCGTTTTCAGGAACGTAACTACCGTGTTAAACGACGGTCTACTGTAATACTGTATTCTGAATCCTACATGGGAAAATCATCAGTAAAAATACTGAACCATCAAAATCAGTGAATTATAATCTGTGCTTATGACTGGCACTTTGGAACCAATTTTATTTTCTTTAACACATCGGCCATCTCCCACCAAGGCTGGGTGAGCTCCCCCCCCCAAAAAAAAAAAACTCACCATCATTCACACATAATCACTGTCTTTGCAGAGGCACCCATAAGCAACAGTTTATCCCAAACCCCTCCTTTAAAGTGCAGGCATTGTACTTCCCACCTCCAGTCCAGCTAAGCAGTTTCCCTAAATCCCTTCACAAAAATATTACCTTACTCACACTCCAACAGCTCATCAGGTCCCATCAGGTCACCCCTAACATGCTGTATGTCCAAGCCTCTTGCATACAAAACCTCTTTTACCCTCTCATTCCATCCTATCCTGGAACCAATTACCTGCGTATAAACAAAAACTTGCCCTACTGAACAGGGAGATTACTTACATCTATGAAAATATCACATCTAGTGAACAAGACAGTATCTGTGTCCAATAAGGATGAATTATAAATATTTTTGTGCATGTTCATATATCTGTGGAGAGTTCATGTTTCTTCTATAAAAACTAGTCAAGAACTGTATACTATTTATAATTTTTTTTTTTTCAGCAAACCGGCCATACCCCACCAAGGCAGGATGACCTAAAAAGAAAAATGAAAGTTTCTCTTTTTAAATTTAGTAATTTATACAGGAGAAGGGGTTACTAGCCCCTTGCTCCCGGCATTTTAGCTGCCTCTTACGACATGCATGGCTTACAGAGGAAGAATTCTGTTTCACTTCCCCATGGAGAAAATGGTTTTCTTGTTAATACTAAATTATAAACATCAGTTTTGTCTCATGTTCTTTTTTTTTTTATCTGATGCATTGATAGTTTGCATATGTTTATTTTATGGATGAGAGAAGAATTCATGTTTGATTGAAACTGGCCCAGAAATGCATATTTCAAAATTACATTTTTGCTATGGTTGAATTAAATTTTTTTTTATTATTAACACATCAACCAATTCCCACCAAGGCAGGGTGGCCCGAAAAAGAAAAACTTTCATCATCATTCACTCCATCACTGTCTTGCCAGAGGGGTGCTTTACACTACAGTTATAAAACTGCAACATTAACACCCTTTCTTCAGAGTGCAGACACTGTACTTCCCATCTCCAGGACTCAAGTCCAACCTGACGGTTTCCCTGAATCCCTTCATAAATGTTACTTTGCTCACACTCCAACAGCACGTCAAGTATTAAAAACCATTTGTCTCTATTCACTCCTATCAAATACGCACACGCATGCTTGCTGGAAGTCCAAGCCCCTCGCACACAAAATTTCCTTTACCCCCTCCCTCCAACCTTTCCTAGGCCGACCTCTAACCCGCCTTCCCTCCACTACAGATTTATACACTCTCGAAGTTATTCTGTCTCGTTCCATTCTCTCTACATGTCCGAACCACCTCAACAACCCCTCCTCAGCTCTCTGGATAATAGTTTTGGTAATCCCGCACCTCCTCCTAATTTCCAAACTCCGAATTCTCTGCATTATATTCACACCACACATTGACCTCAGACATGACATCTCCACTGCCTCCAGCCTTCTCGTTGCAACATTCATCACCCATGCTTCACACCCATATAAGTGTGTTGGTATAACTATACTCTCATACATTCCCCTCTTTACCTCCATGGACAAAGTTCTTTGTCTCCACAGACTCCGAAGTGCTCCACTCACCCTTTTTCCCTCATCAATTCTATGATTCACCTCATCCTTCATAGATCCATCCGCTGACATGTCCACTCCCAAATATCTGAATACATTCACCTCCTCCATACTCTCTCCCTCCAATCTGATATCCAATCTTTCGTCACCTAATCTTTTTGTTATCCTCATCACCTTACTCTTTCCTATATTCACTTTCAATTTTCTTCTTTTACACACCCTACCAAATTCATCCACCAACCTCCGCAACTTCTCTTCAGAATCTCCCAAAAGCACAGTGTCATCAGCAAAAAGCAACTGTGACAACTCCCACTTTGTATTTAATTCTTTATCTTTTAACCCCACACCTCTTGCCAAGACCCTCGCATTCACTTCTCTTACAACCCCATCTATAAATATATTGAACAACCACGGTGACATCACACATCCTTGTCTAAGGCCCACTTTTACTGGGAAATAGTCCCCTTCCCTCCTACACACTAACTTGAGCCTCACTATCCTCATAAAAACTCTTCACTGCTTTCAGTAACCTACCTCCTATTCCATACACCTGCAACATCTGCCACATTGCCCCCCCTATCCACCCTATCATACGACTTTTCCAAATCCATAAATGCCACAAAAACCTCTTTACCCTTATCCAAATACTGTTCACCTATATGTTTCACTGTAAACACTTGGTCTACACACCCCCTACCTTTCCTAAAGCCCCCTTGTTCATCTGCTATCCTGCTTTCTGTCTTACTCTTAATTCTTTCAATAATAACTCTACCATACACTTTACCAGGTACACTCAACAGACTTATTCCCCTATAATTTTTGCACTCTCTTTTGTCCCCTTTGCCTTTATACAAAGAAACAATACACGCTCTCTGCCAATCCCTAGGTACCTTACCCTCTTCCATACATTTATTAAATAATAGCACTAACCACTCCAAAACTATATCCCCACCTGCTTTTAACATTTCTATCTTTATCCCATCAATCCCAGCTGCCTTACCCCCTTTCATTCTACCCACTACCTAACGAACTTCCCCTACACTCACAACTGGCTCTTCCACACTCCTACAAGATGTTATTCATCCTTGCCCTATACACGAAATCACAGCTTCCCTGTCTTCATCAACATTTAACAACTCAAAATATTCCCTCCATCTTCCCGATACCTCTAACTCTCCATTTAATAACTCTCCTCTCCTATTTTTAACTGTCAAATCCATTTGTTCCTTAGGCTTCAACTTATTAATCTCACTCCAAAACTTTTTCTTATTTTCAACAAAATTTGTTGATAACATCTCACCCACTCTCTCATTTGCTCTCTTTTTACATTGCTTCACCACTCTCTTAACCTCTCTTTTTCCCTCCATATACTCTTCCCTCCTTGCATCACTTCTACTTTGTAAAAACCTCTCATATGCTAACTTTTTCTCCCTTACTACTCTCTTTACATCATCATTCCACCAATCGCTCTTCTTCCCTCCCGCACCCACTCGCCTGTAACCACAAACTTCTGCTGAACACTAACACTACATTTTTAAATCTACCCCATTGCCTACACTCTCACTAGCCCATCTATCCTCCAATAGTTGTTTATATCTTACCCTAACTGCCTCCTCTTTTAGTTTATAAACCTTCACCTCTCTCTTACTTACTGCTTCTATTTTCCTTGTATCCCATCTACCTTTTACTCCCACTGTAGCTATAACTAAAAAGTGATCTGATATATCTGTGGCCCCTCTATAAACATGTACATCCTTAAGTCTACTCAACAGTCTTTTATTGAATTAAAATTTTTACTAAATAATCTGATAAATTTCATGTGTTCACTTTATGCTTATGTAGAATTTATATTCATTTGGTAGAATGTGGCCAAGAACTGTAGACTTAAAAATTCTGTTCATTTGCTTGGTGGTGGTGAGTGGTTGCATCAAATACATCATCAACAGATGAGGTGTAGACGCTCAACTCAGACTTCCTGTACTATAATTCTTCCTTGCCACATAAGAACTTGATACCCACTAACATGCCTATGAGCATATGTAAGAGCATACTTAAGGTGTTGTGTCAGATATAATAAAAGGAGTTGCTGTTACTGCTGCCTTACTTCACCATTCTCCCTCCCCATCCCAGGAGAGAGTGAATCAGAGAGGAAGGGAGGTAAAAGAGTAGGAGAGATGAAATGGGAGAAAGGGGAAGAAAAAGGGAAGAAAAGGAAGAGAGGGACTCACCAGTACTACCAGTACTACCAGTACTGTACATTCCTTTGAATTTCATTGGGAAAAACAAAATTAGATGCAGAATATTATGGTTGGGAAATGGATCTCTGATTGTAGAGCACTTTATCAATTCCATATTCGTACAATAGAAATACAGTGGACCCTCGGTCTTCGTTGAAAATTCTTTCCAGAATGCTGTTCGAGTGCCATTACCGAACGAATTTGTTCCCATAAGAACAAATGTAAATTAGATTAGTAGTTTCTGACTCCCAAAAATACACTTACAAAAGCTCTTACAAACATACCCTTACATAATTGTTCGAGTTTCGAGGTGAACAAAAACCGAGGGTCCACTGTATACTACTTTTTGCAGTAAGGTTTCCTCATCTTAAATAATGTTTAATTAAGCTAGGAGTGGACATGTCAGCAGATGGGTCTATGAAGGATGAGGTGAATCATAGAATTGATGAGGGTAAAAGATGCACTTAGGAGTCTGTGGAGACAATGCACTTAGGAGTCTGTGGAGACAAAGAACTTTGTCCATGGAAGCAAAGAGGGGATTGTATGAGAGTATAGTTATACAGTGGACCCCCGGTTTATGTACTGCTCCAAACTCGAACAATTATGTAACTATTTTTGTAAGTGCTTTTGTAAGTGTATTTTTGGGGGTCTAAAAGGACTAATCTAATTTACATTAATCCTTATGGGAACAAATTCATTTGGTAATGGCACTTGAACAGCATTCTGGAACGAATTAATGACGTAAACCGGGGGTCCATTGTACCAACACTCTTATATGGGTGTGAAGCATGGGTGGTGAATGTTGCAACAAGGAGAAGGCTGGAGGGAATGGAGATGTCATGTCTGAGATCAATGTGTGGTGTGAATATAATGCAGTGAAATCGTAGTGTGGAAATTAGGAGGAGGTGCAGGATTACTAAAACTATCATCCAGAGGGCTGAGGAGGGGTTGTTGAGGTGGTTTGGACATGTAGAGAGGATGGAACAAAGTAGAATGACTTCGAGTGTATAAATCTGTAGTGGAGGGAAGGCAGGGTAGGGGTCGGCCTAGGAAAGGTTGGAGGGAGGGGGTAAAGGAGGTTTTGTGCCTTGGACTTCCAGCAAGCATGCATGAGCGAATTTGATAGGAGTGAATGGAGACAAATGGTTTTTAATACTTGATGTGCTGTTGGAGTGGAAGCAAAGTAACATTTATGAAGGGATTCAGGGAAACCAGCAGGCCAGACTTGAGTCCTGGAGATGGGAAGTACAGTGCCTGCTCTCTGAAGGAGGAATGTTAAATGTTGCAGTTTTATAACTGTAGTATAAGCATGCCTCTGGCAAGACAGTGATGGAGTGAATGATGATGAAAGTTTTTCTTTTTCGGGCCACCCTGCCTTGGTGGGAAACGGCCGATGTGTTAATAATAAAAATAAAAATAAGCTAACAATGTTTCAAAACATACCAAGAAAAATATAGTACAAGTAGAGACTTTAATATTTATATCTTGCTTATTACCACACATAATGTAGTTCAGTGAAAGACAGTAGTGTGTGTGCTTATAAGATTTGTTTTATTTAAAAAATTTGTGGAAACCCATCCATTTGATTCATTCCATCTCGGACATACTTTCATTTTTTTGCTACAACTTACCGACAGACAACTCCCTATAAAATATTAAAATAAAATACCTGTTCCATAAATAGTGAACATCACAGTAATATTTCTAATGTCAGTCAGATTTCCATCATATTTCTGGCATTTGATCATAAAGCTCATAATGATCCCTTAACTAAATATGTAGAGCAAAATTAAAATAAATAATAATGAAAAGTAGGACAAATTTTACAAGAACAAACAGTACAAGAATGTAATATAAATATGGTAAAGTGATTGGCCAATAGCAGGAATGACATACAGTATCTTACTACCTTCCAAAATAACATATACAACATAATACCATTCTAAGGTATCTTAAAAAGCACAAAGTTATCAATTGTTGCAGTCTTACCTTTGTTTCCTCATATTATCCCTTATATTATCAAGTTTCTCTTTTTGTTCCAGCATTTTATCTCTCAACTCTTCCCTTTTCACTGACACTTTACCCTTAATTTCATCCCTCTTTTCTGATACTCTTTGTACCATTTCAGTTTTCTTTTCTTGATACATCTCAACCATTTCCTCTCGTCTCTCTTGATACTTGTCAACTAGCTCACCCTTTTTCTCCTGATACTTCCCTACTATTTCCTCTTTCTTTTCAATGAATTCCTCCTTTTTACCTTCATACATCTCCTTGAGCTTCTCAGACGAGGGCACAGGCCTTATGTAACCACGCTTCTTCAAGTAATTGATTGATAGTGTTGTTCCACCTAAAATAGCAGTAGAAAATGCTTTGTAATTTAATAATGCAATTACTGGCACAATTGCTTTGAGTTTAAACTTCTGTAATTTTTTTTTTTATTAACATATCGGCCATTTCCCACCAAGGCTGGGTGGCCCGACAAAGAAATACTTTCATCATCATTCACTCCATCACTGTCTTGCCAGAGGCATGCTTACACTACAGCTACAAAACTAACATTAACACCCCTCCTTCAGAGTGCCGGCACTGTACTTCCCATCTCCAGGAATCAAGTCCGGCCTGCCGTTTTCCCTGAAACCCTTCATAAATGTTACCTTGCCTACACTCCAACAGCACGTAAAGTCCTAAAAACCATTTGTCTCCATTCGCTATCTAACACGCTCACGCACTCTTGCTGGAAGTCCAAGCCCCTCACACACAAAACCTCCTTTACCCCCTCCCTCCAACCTTTTCTATGCCGACCCCTACCCCGCCTTCCCTCCACTAGAGATTTATACACTCTCAAAGTCATTCTATTTTGCTCCATCCTTTCTATATGTCCAAACCATCTCAACAACCCCTCCTCAGCTCTCTGGATAACAGTTTTGGTAATCCCACATCTCCTCCTAATCTCCAAACTACGGATTCTCTGCATTATATTCACACCACACATTGCCCTCAGACACAACATCTCCACTGCCTCCAGCCTTCTCCTTGTTGCAACATTCCTCACCCATGCTTCACATTCATACAAGAGTGTTGGTATAACTATACTCTCATACATTCCCCTCTTTGCTTTCATGGATATATCAGGTAACTATAATTTAATACATAATTCATAAAAAAACTCAATTACCTACCTATTGTTATAGTATATCTTGCAGGTGTTGCAATTTTGTACATAGCATAGGCAATAGCATAATAACCTGCATTGCTGTTTTGCAAGTGAGACAAAATCTTCTCTCCAGCTCCCAACTTCTCCAGTATTGGAACTATATCAACACCACTGTAATCAATATTGAAAATCTTGTTAGAATGAACAGTATTTTAATATTTGTCATTACTTAAAATGAGGCTAAACCCACACTAAAAATAAGAAGAAAACCGTCAAAGTGGGATGTTAGAATGTGCTTGGATGTAGTGTGAATAAGAAAGAGATGATTGTGAATGTTATGAATGAAAAGAAGTTGGATGTCCTGGCTCTAAGTGAAACAAAGCTGAAGGGGGTAGGAGAGTTTCAGTGAGGATAAAAAAAATGGAATTAGGTCAGGGGTTTCTAACAGAGTTAGAGCTAAGGAAGGAGTAGCAATGTTGAAGGATCAATTATGGCAGGAAAAGAGGGAATATAAATGTATAAATTCAAGGATTATGTGTGAGTAAAATAACAGTTGGATGTGAAAAGTGGGTTATGCACATGGAGAAGAGAGATTTTGGGAAATGTTGAGCAAGTGCGTGGGAAGTTTTGAACCAAGTGAGAGAGTACTTGTGGTTGGGGACCTAAATGCTAAAGTGGGTAATATTTTGTGAAGGGATTCTGGGAAACTGGTTAGCCGGCCTTGAGTCCTGGAGGTGGGAAGTACAATGCCTGCACTTTAAAGGAGGGGTTTGAGATATTTGTTATTTGGAGTGACATCTAAACTGTTGTATCTGAGCGCCTCTGCAAAGACAGTGATTATGTATGAATGATGGTGAAAGTGTTGAACAATGAAGAAGTTTTTTCTTTCTTTCTTTTTGGGTCACCCTGTCTCGGTGGAAAAAAGCCGACGTGTTAAAAAAAATCACAATAGCTTCTCTGATCCACAGGTCAAAAAAAATTGGCAAGACCTCCATTGAAAATATCTCATTCACAATTACTTTCAGCAAACTTTAAAACTGGTAATAACATGCATGAAAATATAAAACTGATGAGCAAATGTGGAATGATGTGACAAGACTGTTCAGAAATTGTTCAAAAGCCATATTACACAAAAATGGAAAGATTATTTTTCAAAAAATATAAAGTTTAGTCTAGAATAAACAAAGACACAGAGTGAAACTTTAAATTATGTATTACCTTTTAGCAGCTATGAAGAAAGACCCATACCAGATGATGGAGGTCACTAAATGCACTGGGATCAACACGTACCAATACTGCTTATACATTAGCTTAAACTTCTGTACTAAAGATATTTCTTTTTTATCCTCATCTGGCACTTCTTTGGCTTCTCCAACAGTCTTGTCATCATTTTCTCTTGAAGACAATGTCTTGGCTTCATTGTGGTTCTTGTCTATACAACAAAGAAATATTAAAATATTAATCTTGTATTTTTTCAACCAGTGGTGATGAAGTCATTCATTTTTCATAATTTCTTTTGAACTTTGAGGAATTAAAGTGATTATCAATATTTTCCATTTTGAGAGTACTGTATTACATTTTTTTTCATTACCACAAGGTAAAGTGACCCCAAAGAAGAATTTTTTTTTTAAACGTCGGCCGTCTCCCACTTGGGTAGAGTGACCCAAAAAAGAAAGAAACTCTTTCACCAACATTCACACATAATCACTGTCTTTGCAGAGTTGCCCAGATATGATAGTTTAGATGTCACTCCAACAGCCAATGTCCCAGACCCCTCCTTTAAAGTGCAGGCATTGTACTTCCCACCTCCTGGACTCGAGTCCGGCTAACCAGTTTTCCTGAATCCCTTCATAAAATATTACCCTGCTCACACTCCAACAGCTCGTCAGGTCCCAAAACCCACTCATCTCCATTCATTCTTATCTAACATGCTCAAACATGTCTGCTGCATGTCCAGGCCCCTTGCACACAAAACCTTTTTTACCCCCTCCCTCCTTCCTTCCCTAGGATGGACCCTACCCCTCCTCCCCTCCACTACAGATTTATACACCCTCCATAATTCATTTGATAGCTCTCTTACCAGACGTGCACAGGCATCACAATTCAAATGACCCTCTGAACTGAAACATCCCCAGCCATCCTTTAGTGCAGGCACTATACACAAATAACCCGCACACAGGAGAGAGGAGATTATGATGACGTTTTGGTCTGACTTGGACCATTTACAGTCACACTAACAGAAAAGAGTGAGGTAGACAGCATATACAGGCGAGTGGAACAGGGACAGGAACAAGAGAGGGAGAAGAGGAAGTAGTGGTAGGTAGGTAGTGTATTGTTCCAGTCATGGTATTGTGCCTTTTTGTTCTCCAGCGCTAAACCACAGGGACTGTATAACCCCTGTGGTTTAGCGCTTCTATTTGATTATAATAACTATGTATTTCCAAGCTCTGCAACTCAAGTCAGGCTGATGTTATATCTGCTTACCCACTATAAATACCTCTCTTGATTTTTCATATTCTTTTGACTCAGTGGGATGTGGCCAGTGTGCTGAAAAAAAAAAATGAAACATGCACATGATCCAGTGCTTGAATTAGTTCTTAAACAAATTATCCTGGATAAAGAAGCTTCTTTAGCAGACAGCTTCACTGAAAACTTAATAATGGACACAACTAACCCACAAAATGGAAATGTAAACTATTCATTCTGGCAATCATCAACAGTCTGGATGGTTAGAGACAAGGCTGCAAATAGTGAATGAAGGATCAAGCCTTCGCCACTTTTTGTGGTGAATAACCCACAAGGATGATTATAGGTCACGACTGATAAACAAAAAAGGAGAAAGCAATAAGTCAAGATCAGGGTAGAAAACCAAGAGGAGACAGCCAAGGACAGGTGGGAAGTACAATGCCTGCACTTTAAAGGAGGGGTTTGAGATAGTGGCTGTTTGGAGTGACATCTAAACTGTCATATCTGGGCACCTCTACAAAGACAGTGATTATGTGTAAATGATGGTGAAAGTGTTTCTTTCTTTTTTGGGTCACCCTGCCTCGGTGGGAGATGGCTGATGTGTTAAAAAAAAAAAAAAGTGAGGTGCTCAACCCATGTGGGTATTCAGTATAAAAATTAGAGAATTTGACAATGTATTAGGAGAAGCAAGCTTCTAAAGAAACAAAGCCAAGACTAAGATTCATGTTAGGTATGTTGTGTATAAGAGTCTCTTAAACAAGATGACTTCTGTCAAGGTTCTAACACAATGATAATTTTGTAATACGATTGGCTTATGGTATGGTATAGTCCATAATATAGCAGGAAAACTGTAGAATGAGACACTTGTTCAACAATTTGGTTATCTTCATTGTGAAAATGTTTTACCAACCAGTGGCTTCTTCAGTCCAATACAGAGAAGAACAGTGGAAGATAAGTACGAGTTTGATGTACTAATCAGTTCCTCAGCCTGGAGTCGATGTGTTCTGTGTTCTGATTACCTCAAACTCCTCTTCATCCACCTTTCTCTGCATTAGACTGAAGAAGCCACTGGCTGGCAAAATGTTTCCAGAATAAAGATGCCCAAATGTTGAACAAGTTTCTCATTTATCAACTTGTGCATTTTCTAAACCATTTATTGACAACATCAAATACAGTGGACCCCCGGTTTTCGTGATTTTCTCATTCCAGAATGCTGTTCAAGTGCCATTACCAAACGAATTTATTCCCATAAGGAATAATGTAAAGTAGACTAGTCCTTTTAGACCCCCAAAAATAAACTTTCAAAAGAATTTACCAAAATACACTTACATAAAAGGGCGAGTTTGGAGCATAACGAACACCGGGGGTCCACTGTACCATCAAATACAAACCCAACATGTAATAGTAAGATGCTGGCCAATATATCAACTTACCACCAGGAGATGAAGGCACTGAGGGTGGCTTAGTAGAATAGAGGCGAACATGACACTCTTTATATGTAGTATTAGGAAGAGCCCACAACTGTCCTGGAACAATTTCCAAAATGGATGTTGAGGAATGGAAAATGCTACCAGTGGTCATCCTTGCTATAGTGAAGGGACGGTGATAATGGTTGTATGAACTTTGTAGTTGCCTTTTCTGTTGCCAACTGTCTGCAGGATGAAAATAATTGTTAATAAATGAGAACAGACTGTTACCAATACTGAGTACATACAGTACAAGCAATATAATTATAGTACAAGCATTTGACCTGGCTATAATACTACAAACTAATTTAACAAGACTTGTGCTATCCTGGGTATTTTACTCTGTATTCTGGGGACAGGGAAACTAAGTTACCAAACATTAGTCCATCTTCACCTGTTCATCCTTGCATTTTGAACAAATAATGGCTTTATAGTTTTTTATATACAAGTCATATGGGCAATAAAAACATGGTAGATGATTGTTTATACATAGTACAATAATTAGTAGCAATCTGACACAAAAATTATTAAATTTTAACCAAATTATTATCTCAATGATAAATGACCATAGTTCTCCTTGTTTAACCAATGAGGCCCAGCATGTCTCAAAAACAATCAGACTTTTTCCTGGGGATTTTGTGGGAAAAACATGAGTAAACTGATATTGGGGTCAAAGTAACCCTACATTATCCCAAAAATGAAGGAAACAGAAAAATTAGGCTGAACAGACGAAATAAAAAAAAATACTTTGATTACATTGTAGCCAGCGCCTCAGACCAATGCCTACAAATTACACAGCAAAAAATCTATACTCTTCAATTTTTTGTCTACAAAAATGACAGCTATTCATTGCCACTTCAAGATTTGAAGGATTTGAAGATTATAAATAGAGTCGATAATACAGTAAATGTTCTCCTAATACATGAGATATGATGGAATAGCATTATATGAAGGGAGGGACATAAGGAAAAAATAGGGTTATATTCCAAACACCTCCAAATCTGCCAAACTTTTCTCACTACTAGGTAAAAATTACTACACTACAACTTATGTTACATTCTGTTAGTTGTTACTTCAAGCATTTGAAGTGAGTAGGGTTAATGTGGGCCTACTGGGCCAAGTTAGACATAGTGAGACATCAAATGACACTTGGTACATGTCAACAACCACCCAAAAAAATGTTAAATTTCTTTTCAAAATTGTACCAAGTGTATAGGACCTCACCACACCTATACCAAACAAACTTATATAAATGAATCTGACAAAGCCAAAGGAAAGAAAACATATTAATACAAAAATGTAACAGGCAGCATCTGCTGGACCCTTCAATATGTCAACATCATAAAAAATTAAAGCCACTTACTGTATACCAAGCATATACTAAAGATGAATGCATTTGAGAAAGTAATAACTAAAAAATTAAATCCTTTCAGCAATTGTTGAGAGAAATTGTTTCCAGGGGAAAAAAAGTCTATTGTTACAACGGTTGAAGAGAAGTTGCAGAGGTTGGTGGATGAGTTTGGAAGGGTATGTAAAGGAAGGAAATTAAAAGTGAGCATAGGGAAGAGCAAGGTGATGAGGATGACAAAAAATTTAGGTAATGAAAGATTGGATATCAGATTGGAGGAAGGGAGTACGAAGAAAGTGAATGAATTCAGATATTTGGAAGTGGACTTGTCAGCAAATGGGTCTATCAAAGACGAGGTGAATCACAGAACTGATGAGAAAAAAAAGGGGAATGGTACACTCAGGAGTCTGTGGAGACAATGTTATCTATGGAAGCAGAGAGAGGAATGTATGAGAGTATAGTGGTACCAATATGGGTGTGAAGCATGGGTGGTGAATGCTGAAACAAGGATGGAGGCAGTGGAGATGTCGTGTATGAGGGTAACATGCAGAGTAAATATTATGCAGAGAATCCAAAGCTTGGAGATTAGGAGAAGGTGCAGGGTTTCTAAAAGTTTTCCATTCGGCAGAGGTGGGGTTGTTGAGGTGGTTCAGACATTCAAAGAAGACAGAACACAGTAGAATGACTTGGAGGGTGTATAAATCTGTAATGGAAGGAAGGCGGGGTACGGGTTGTCCTAGGAAAGGTTGGAGGGATGGGGGTAAAGGAGGTTTTGTGTGCAATAGGCTTGGACTTTCAGCAAGCATGCATGAGCGTGTTAGACAGGAAGAAGTGGAGGCAAATGATTTTCATGACTTGACGTGCTGTTGGAGTGTAAACAAAGTAATATTTATGAAGGGATTCAGGGAAACTGGTTAGCTGGATTTAAGTCCTGGAGGTGGGAAGTACAATGCCTTTGTTTTGAAGGAGGGTGGAGATATGGTGCAGTTTTTAAACTATAATGTAGGTGCACCTCTGACAAAACAGGATGGAGTGAATAATGATGAGTTTCTTTTTTTTTCAGGTCAGCCTACCTTGGTAGGAAATGGCCGATGTGTTAATAAAAAAAAATTAAGTAAATAGAGCAAATTGAATAATAAATGGCTACCAGAGTTAAGAAATTTGAGTCATGAGAAAAGACTGACTGATACGAGGAAAAGAGGAGGCATGAAAGAGTACCTGCAGTAGGGACAACAAGAGGTCACATTCGAAAATTGATGGACAAAGTGGAGCTGAAGGAATAATATAAATTTATTTTTTGTAAACAGTGGTTGACAAAGGAATGATTTAAAAGAGGATGTTGTAAGTGCTACAAACAATGGCAATTTAAAAAAATTACAAGATGAAAAAATTGTTGATGACGGGACACCACAAGCATAGCTTTGCTCCTGAAGCTACAAATAGATGTTGTAATTACAAATAGGTCAAGTAATTACAAACTGACATGTTTATCACCCATGGATACAAGTCAACAAACCACTTAACTACCTTGCTGAATCAGAAGCAGCTGTCACTCAAGGCATCAGTGCAGTTAAAAATGACACACACGAATACCATAAAAAATATTAAGGTAAGGAATTTATTTTCCTTTTAACAACATACAACCACTACACTCTTTACATATAGTCATTACAATTTTTTTAAGCAAGATTTTTTTTATTTTTCAAAACTTTCAGATACTGATTTTTCAAAACTTTCATATGCTGATTTTCCCAACCATATAAACAGAATCACATCAGAAATAAAACTGGGCAAGTACAAAACAATGCTTCAGTATCAGAGTTTTCTCAGGACTTTCAATATCATATGCATTACACCAATAAATTTTCCAAAGCACTTATTATTAGCACTATTATATATCTATAACAAATGAAATATTAATTTGTAATGTAAGAATCCAAATATATAATCCTTTATAAGAGAAAACACTCGTAATTTCACCAGAGTAGATAAACAGAGTATTTCATGACTGGCTTTGCCTGGTGAGATAAACTGCCTTATCTTTAAGTGATTGGCCAATGTCATCACATTCACTTTGTCATAACAATGTTGGGCCTTTACTGACAAAGGATCGTGAGTACGGAAAATAGTTGTGTATCTATTAATATCCTATACACACTGTATATCCAGTAGTGATAAAGTCTAACTTAAATATCTGTGTATGAAACTAGAGAGGAGGGATACAGGAAGGGGAAAATTTGTATTAATCTCATAATACAGTTACCTTTTTAATCAGCCTAAGTACCCTTTTATATTATTATTCATGCAAAAAAAAGCAGAGAATACAAAACCTTCTAAAAACAATGTTTATTCATATATACTAGATAATTTATTCATAATGAAGTTACAAAAAGGAATTCATTACCAGTAAATATTAAGATAACCTTGTCTGAAAATCAATTTAAGACTACTCAAAAACCACCTACTCACCCAAAACTAAATAATCGTACTGTAAACTACTTTCAAAAATGCTCAATACGTATTACTATGTGAATGAATGGTTCAGAGAACCGACGAGTTTGGTAAATTAGACACATATGCAACACTTGGGTACCTTTATTGAGGAAACGTTTCGCCACACAGTGGCTTCATCAGTACCCTATTCCTTGGGTACGACCTACTTCCACATTGAACAAATGTGACACCTCCTACAACTGCTGCACCTCTCCTGTCTACAGTATATAAGCTCCCTCTGCTCATATGCTGTTATTCTATTCAAGATTGATGGACTGACAACATCGTCTCAAGATTGAGGGCCTGACAACCTCACACTCCTCCTGTTCTTCACGATTCTCCTTTGTATGGACTGATGAAGCCACTGTGTGGCGAAACGTTTCCTCAATAAAGGTACCCAAGTGTTGCATATGTGTCTAATTTACGTATTACTATCCTATAAGATAATTTCATACTCATACTATAAGTTACTTTCAAAAATGCTCAATGTTACTTTCCTTAAGATAATCTCAATTTCATATTACAATTCTCCTAAACACTTGTTACAATTTAAAATCATCATATTATAATTTTAACTATAATATCATCATATTGTAATTTGAAAACAAATTTTACCTAGAATAAACTCAATAAATTTCTCTAATATTATGCACATAGTTTATAAGTCACTAGATTAAGCTGCCCCTAATGCCATGGCATGTCAGTGGCTCTCCTTGCACTCAGTTTATATTGTAACTACCAATACCTATGTAAATCTGCAGTGAAATAATTATGCAGTGGACCCCCGAGTTACGAGCATAATTCATTCCAGAAGGCTGCTCAAGTGCCATTACCGAACAAATTTTCTCCCTTAAGGAATAATGCCAAGTAGGTTAGTCCATTTCAGACCCCCAAAAAATCCACTTACAAAAGCACTTACAATATTACACTTACAAAACTGTACGATTTCCGAGGAGCTCGTAACTCGGGGGTCCACTGTATACCTAAACTAAAATATAATAAAGTATGTTATATGGTAAACATCCTTATTACTACTTATATTTTGTTGATCATTATCTGCAGCTTGAGCTACAGAGTTTCATAATTTTACCATATATGTACTGTACATGTACATAAAAAGCAGTGTCATCAGTCACAGTTGCTCTTTGCTGATGACACTGTGCTTTTGGGAGATTCTGAAGAGAAGTTGCAGAGGTTGGTGGATGAGTTTGGTAGGGTATGTAAAAGAAGAAAATTTAAAGTGAATATAGGAAAGATGAGGATAACAGAAAAATTAGGTGATGAAAGATTGGATATGAATGTATTCAGATATTTAGGAATAGACGTGTCAGCAGATGAAAGATGAGGTGAATCACAGAATTGATGAGGGGGAAAAAGGTGAGTGGTGCACTTAGGAGTCTATGGAGACAAAGAACTTTGTCCATGGAAGCAAAGAGAGGAATGTATGAGAGTATAGTTATACCAACGCTCTCATATGGGTGTGAAACATGGGTGGTAAATGTTTCAACAAGGAGAAGGCTGGAGGCAGTGGAGATGTCATGTTTGAGAGCAATGTGTGGTGTGAATATAATGCAGAGAATTTGTAGTTTGGAAATTAGGAGGAGGTGCGGGATTACCAAAACTATTATCCAGAGGGCTGAGGAGGGGTTGCTGAGGTGGTTCAGACATGTAGAGAGGATGGAAGGAAATAGAATGACTTCGAGAGTGTATAAATCTGTAGTGGAGGGAAGGCGGGGTAGGGGTCGGCCTTGGAATGGTTGGAGGGAGGGGGTAAAGAAGGTTTTGTGTGCGAGGGGCTTGGACTTCCAGCAAGCATGCGTGAACGTGTTAGATAGGAGCGAATGGAGACAAATGGTTTTTAGGACTTGACGTGCTGTTGTAGTGTGAGCAAGGTAATATTTATGAAGGGATTCAGGGAAACTGGCAGGCCGAACTTGAGTGGGAGACGGCCGATGTGTTAATAAAAAAAAACGTACACTAAACTATAACCCTGTATGAAAATTAAGATGCACTGCAGGGACCAACTTTGGGAACTTTGGGGCCCCAGAGCATACATCCTCTGCATTAACCAACTGCCCTGAGGATGGGTATCACATCATAGTATAATAATGGAACCAGTTCTTGTATATGAGAGTGACAGATAGTAGAGGACCTTTACACTTACACCGAGGCGATCTGCTGAGAAGAACTATTTGCTATCTAGATTAAAGACTATTAAGAACTATCAATCATTTTGTGTGTTTGAGACAAGGATAGAAAAGAAAAAGGCTCTCTCCCCAGCCCTTTTTCAAGGGTTCTTTTACTCTTGTAGCCCAGCTTGAGGCCAGACTTTCTCTTTAATTTCCTGATCAATGAAACTGTTGCTATCAGTGGCCTGTAAACATATACAGTGGTACCCCGGTTTACGATATTTTTTCATTCCAGAATGCTGTTCAAGTGCCATTACCAAACGAATTTATCTCCTTAAGAAAAGTTGTAAAATAGACTAGTCCTTTTAGACCCCCAAAATTACACTTACAAAAGCATTTAAAAAAATAAACTTACATAAAAGGGTGAGTTTGGGGACCATCGTAAACCGGGGTACCACTGTATTATCATTGCAACTTGGATAATTTGGCATCTACTGCAGGTAGTGGTCTAGTTTGCTCTTGAAAACTAGTACCCATGTTCTGGTAATATTTCTTGTATTTTTTTCCCCTACTATCTATTCCCTCCCCCCACTTCTTTCTCCAAACTCCTTGGGTGCCTGGCAAGATAAAAAAAAAAAAAAAAAAAAAAAATTAATAAATAAAGAGCTGAGGGGACCAAGCTCAGGACTCCAGAATACGAATAATTTGTGGTACATATTGTGCTGAGAGCAGGAATAAATGCTGAAACTTGTGGCTCCACCTGAAATTCTTACATCCTAATCCAATTGCTACAATTTCCATGGATGTTTTTACATTTCAGAAAATACTATTTTAATATTTCAGAATGCACTACAGTACTTATTGTAATTCTAACATTTTCATATTTAGCATGCCAAAACTTGAGCATGTTTGATTAGAAGTTGAAGGCAAAGTCAGCACAAGCCATGTTAAGGATGCCAACATTGCTTGTGGGTTTTATCTCTACCTGGACTGCTGCTATCTACCAAACTAGCATGATGCAAACAACATAAGAATAAGAAGTTTATTTTGACATGATACATGGTTGTACAGAGTAATATAATAGTTGGGTGTACATGCCAAAAGCCCCTTAGTATGCAGAGCATTTCGAGCAAACAAAATTAACTTAAGATTAGGAAGGCAATAATAGTTCATATGGTCATTAGATATTCTATTAGATAATGCTACATTGCTTTGATAAGATAACATAGTCTTATATAGTATGTACATACTTCTTTCTCTCGACAAACCGGCCATATCCCATCGAAGCAGGGTGGCCCAAAAGGAAAAACTAAAGTTTCTCTTTTTACAATTAGTAATATATACAGGAGAAGGGGTTACTAGCCCCTTGCTCCCGGAATTTTAGTCGCCTCTTACGACACGCATGGCTTACGGAGGAAGAATTCTGTTCCACTTCCCCATGGAGATAAGAGGAAATAAACAAGAACAAGAACTAGTAAGAAAATAGAAGAAAACCCATAGGGGTGTGTGTATATATACAGTGGACCCCCGAGTTTCGTAAAAACTTCACTCCTGAAGTCTGCTCAAGCGCCATTACCGAACGAATTTACTCCCTTAAGGAAAAATGTCACGTAGGTTAGTCTATTTCAGACCCCCAAAAATACACTTCCACAAGCACTTACAATATTATACTTACATACTTGTACGATTTCCAGGGTTTACGAAACTCGGGGGTCCACTGTATGCGTGTACGTGTGTGTGTAGTGTGACCTAAGTGTAAGTAGAAGTAGCAAGATGTACCTGAAAAAAAAAAGACACCAGCAATTATACCATCATGTAAAACAAATACAGGCTTCCATTTCACACTCACTTGACAGGAGGGTGGTACCTCCCTGGGCGGTTGCTGTCTACCAACCTACTACCTAGGGTATGTACAAACGTACGTATACACAATTTTTTTCTTTATCATATTAATTAAGTACTGGTACCCTTTTATACGCAAATATGAAGTGGGATAAGAATCTTTCCTCCGTAAGCCATACGTGTCTTAAGAGGTAACTAAAATGCAGAGAGCAAGGGGCTAGTAATCCCTTCTCCTGTATACATTACTAAATTTAAGAAGAAAAACTTTCATTTTTCTATTTAGGCCACCCCGCCTCGGTGGGGTACAGCTAGTTCATTGAAAAAAAATAAAGAGTGGAAAGAGGAAATGATATAATGATAGATGAAAAACTAGAAATGATAAAAAACATGAAGATGGTGCATCGCATGCTAAAATAGCACATGAAAAGAAATGAACAAAGTATCAGTACATGCACACAAGGAATACATATAGATAAATTAAAAAGACATGGAATGGTTACAGCAACTTATATGTAAAAAGTGATTGTTAAAATTTGTAGTTCTGAAATGGATAATGTGGAACATCTTTTAATGTTATAGATTGAAGACTGTAGCCAGCAAAGAATTCCATTAAGTCCGATGACAATTCAAGCTAAAGCAAAAAGTTTCTATTCACTGTTAAAAAAAAGAAAATGGCAATGAAAGGGAAAGTTTTTTGGCAAGTCGTGGCTGGTTTTTCAACTTAAAAAAGTGTATGGGAACTCCATAATGTTCAAATTACTGGTCAGAGTGCCAGTGCACACAATGAGGTAACTGCAAGATTTCCTAATGATCTAAAAAAAATTTACTGAAGAAAATGGTTACAAAGACAAGTAAATTCTTAACGCAGATGAAACAGGTTTGTTTTGGAAGATGCCATCATACACTTATTTGGTGGGAAAAGAATATTCACAACTAGGATATAAATTCTCCAAACACCATTTAATGCTTTTTATTAGGTGGGAATGCATCTGGTGACTTTAACTGAAGCCTATGCTGGTATACAGAGTGGAAAATCCAAGGGCTCTTAAATCCTATTAAAAAAATGCTCTTCCTGTTATAAGGCAGTCAAATAAGAAAGTCTGGGGTAACAAGACAATTGTTTGAAGATTGGTTTGCAAATTATTTTTACCCTGCAGTTGAATGTTATTGCAAAGATAATGATATGGATCTTAAAATTTTGTTATTGGACAATGCACCAGGTCATTCTACTTCTCTTCTTGACTTGAATGAAAAATGTCAATGTAATTTTCCTGCCACAGAACACATCATCATTATTGCAGCCAATGGATCTGGGTGTCATTGCTACATTTACCTTTGTGCAAGCCACAAAAGTAAAAATGGGAGAAAATGCCATAAGTTTAAACAAATTTTGGAAAGGTTACAACATCCGAAATCCAATTGAAAACAAGTGAATCATGGCTTGAAGTAACTGCGAGTAACATGAGAGTTGTTTGGCAATTTCTTTTACTGCATTGTTCCAATGATTTTGCTGGTTTTGAATCCCATACTGAAACTGTTAGTGATAACATTGTGCAGCTTGGGAAAGATCATCTCGGATTAGAAGTTTTGGATTGTGAAAATGTACATCAATGTACTGACTCGCATTCTGATGACCTCGATGATACAACACTTGTGGAAATGGATCAGCAACGTTTAGATGAAGAAACAGTGGAAAATCAAGAAGAAAATGCTGCGCCCATGAAAGAATTCACACTGGATGCACTATCAATGTTAATTGTGAAAGTAGATGATACTTGTGACTTTATGGTGAATGTGGATCAAAACACCGAACGAGGCATTAGAGTTAGGCAGGCGTTACAAAATGATATTCGATGCTATAAAGATATGTATGCTGATAAGAAAAAAACGTGAAAACTATGTTATTCAACTATTTTTCAAAATAAAAATGATCTTTTTCTTTACTGTATGTATGGTACATTGTTTATTTACAACTGGTATAAAATTTTTAGTACTATTTTTTTTTTTTTATCTTTTATAATTTGCAAATGTGTGTGCAAGAGTTTCGTGTGCACTGATTTGTACCTAAGCAAACGGCTAAATATTTTTGCGATCCGACGGATTTAATTGTATTGTTGGACTGCATTACATTAAAACACATTATAATACATACCTTGATCAGTACAGTACTGTATAGTATGGCATTTTTTTGACACCCATTAACCATACTATGCAACGTATTGCTGTACATAAAATTCACAAAACAATGCCAATCAGGAATATCCTGCAAAAAATTAATTTTGTAGTTAAGCAGAATGTTGCATGAGAATATCAATAAAGCAAATATACTTACTAGTATTTGTAAAAGCTGCTGCTGGTAATGAATATCCATTAATCAGGGAAGAGCACGAGCAAACATCCATTATCACATATTTGTTACGATGACCACTCGTTATTAACACATGACCTCCTCTTACCTGTTGAAAGCATAATATATCATTAATATTACTGTATTTGATAGGAGCGTATTTGATAGGAGTGAATGGAGACAAATGGTTTTTAATACTTGACGTGCTGTTGGAGTGTGAGCAAAGTAACATTTATGAAGGGATTCAGGGAAACCGGCAGGCCAAACTTGAGTCCTGGAGATGGGAAGTACAGTGTCTGCACTCTGAAGGATGGGTGTTAATGTTGCAGTTTTATAACTGTAGTGTAAAGCACCCCTCTGGCAAGACAGTGATGGAGTGAATGATGATGAAAGTTTTTCTTTTTCAGGCCACCCTGCCTTGGTGGGAATTGGCCGATGTGTTAATAAAAAAAAAAAATTACTGTAAAGTTCCAGATGAGAAAACTGTATCCTTCATGCAATATTCCACACTCAAGTCTCCCTGTTCCTCATTCCTATAAGATGGTAGACTTTTCTGCCCAATGCATGAAATCACTGCCTCTTCTTCATAAACATTCAACAACTCACAATATTCCTTGCAACTTCAAAATTCCTCCTCCTCCTCATCTAATACAGTAACTCCCCTCATTTGTTTTTAACTGTTAAATCCATATGCTCTCAAGGCTTTCTCAATTTATTGGTCTTACTCCAATTTTTTTTCTTGTATGTCAAAGAAAAAAAACAAGAACCTTCCTCATAAAGCATACCAATGAGGCTACTTATATTCTTTCACCTCCCTACAGCTATAACCTCGTGCAGCATGTCTTCAAGAATTAGAATTTTCTTTGCCAGTTCTACAATTTATATCTTCTAGGTTTCCATAATTTTTCCACTTTTCCTTACTGTGACTCCATTTAATTACTTAAACCTATTACAAATCTGTCAATAAATTTCTTTGTGAGCTTTAAACACCATCCTCTCTTCAGAATGTCTTACCAATAAATTTAGTATGGCAATGAAAACAATGAATAATAATAGTGATCTTTTAAGCAGTAATTTCCTATTTAAAAGATTATAACTTTAAAATGCTGTATCAATTTTATTTTGAATACTACACCATCACAATGGTTTTTCTCTTTCATAAAACCTCATTCACCTGTTTATTTTTCTCTTACCACATTCTATATTACTTACTTATACAGTGGACCCTTGATTATCATAATTAATCCATTCCAGATAGTCTGTCGAAATTCAAAATTTACGATTTTCAAAACCATTTTCCCCATAAGAAATAATGTAAATCCAATTAATCTGTTCCAGACACCCAAAAGTATTAACAAAAAATATTTTTTTTTACATGAAATATAGATTTACATACAGAAAACAATGAGTCATGAAGAATAAAACAATAATAAACATCACACTTACCTTTATTGAAGACTGTCGTTGGTGTATGGAAGACAGGAGGAGGGGAGAGGATGGAGAAATTACTGTTTGGAAGGGGAATCCCCTTCCATGAAGACTTCAGGTACCAAGTCCTTTTCTGGGGTTACTTCCCTTCTTTGTTTTTTAATGCCACTAGGACCAGCTTGAGTCACTGCACACCTGTGGCACTAAATATCTGTCCAGAGAGCTCTGTTTCTGGCATCTCTTTAAAATTTCCCTAAAATGGGATAAGACATTGTCATTGTACATGTTGCCGACCTGGCTTGCAACAGCTTTGTTAGGGTGATGTTCCTCCACAAATCTTTCCATCCTACTCCACATTGCACAAATCTCCATTACTACCACACACTACCACCATTACTACCACCCTCTACCACCATCACAACCTCTACCACCATCACAACCACTACCACCCTCTACCACCATCACAACCACTACCACCCTCTACCACCATCACAACCACTACCACCCTCTACCACCATCACAACCACTACCACCCTCTACCACCATCACAACCACTACCACCCTCTACCACCATCACAACCACTACCACCATCACAACCACTACCACCATCACAACCACTACCACCATCACAACCACTACCACCATCACAACCACTACCACCATCACAACCACTACCACCATCACAACCACTACCACCATCACAACCACTACCACCCTCTACCACCATCACAACCACTACCACCCTCTACCACCATCACAACCACTACCACCCTCTACCACCATCACAACCACTACCACCCTCTACCACCATCACAACCACTACCACCCTCTACCACCATCACAACCACTACCACCCTCTACCACCATCACAACCACTACCACCATCACAACCACTACCACCCTCTACCACCATTACTACCACCCTCTACCACTATCACTACCACCACCACCACTTTCGTATTTTTCTACAATCTTTTTCTTTAATTCCATCATGTTTCTCACCTTCTTTACCAAAGGGCTGGCATTAGCTTTCTTTGGGCCCATGGTAGCTTATTTAGCAGTTGTAAGCACAAAAAGGAATGGAATTTGTATGAATGCATGGGGTGACGGTCATTCGCTGATATACAATGCCACACTGACTGTGAATGGTGTGTGGGGCCGCTCGTACGCGTTCGGGACGAACGACTATTATCAAGGCAAACGACGAACTTCAAGGCTATATTTTGACGAAAAAACGTTACGAAAATCAAAATTTACAAAATTCAAGGCTTACGATAATCAAGGGTCCACTGTACTGTTATTCTTGTATATGTATATGAATATTATACAATACCAACAATCAATTCCTCAGCCTAGATTGAGGGATTGATTACCTCATTTTTTGTCCTTGTATTGCATTGATTAAAGCCACTTGATGGCAAAATGTCTACAAATTAAAGATACCCTGATGTTGCACATGTGTTTAAGTCTTCAACTGTTATTCTTTCGCACAGTTTTTATTTTCAAATATAAAATATTTGCACTTCTACATACAACTCCAGTTTTTCTCTATACAGTGTTTGCAAAACTGTATAAAGTGTTTGCAACCTGCTTTATACTTATCTAGCTTTATATGATGCCCTAATACATCTTCAAGTTCCTTTTATCCTCAGTATTTTTCATTATTTTCTACATATGATCTTAGGATATCAATAAACTATGTATAGCTATCAGATGATCAGGATACATCCTGATCAGGCATTGCAGTGTGATCTTGTAATTGTAAACTATATGTCAATATAGAGAAGTATTCAGACTCCTTAATTTTCTTTTTCATCTATACAAAGTATTGCTCAGTACTTTAAAAAATTTGTTTGTTAGAAATAATTTCTATATTAGCACAAGTCATAACACATTACCACTCTCATTCCATGCTTACTTTCATGGAATGTGAATTCCAGTCATGTATTCCTTCACCAGTTCAACCATTTGAAGAGCCCAATTAAAAAAAATTCTTCTTGCAATTAAACCACTTAAACTTTTCATTAATCTTTGAAATTTTCTCATTAACAAATTCTTAGCTTACAATACTCTGTCTTTAAACAGCTAAATATTCATGATGATAAAAATAAACAGAGCATTAATCTAAAGCTGACTTGCCTACTAATAATTCTTGCATCAATCACGGTTACTGATAATAACAGACTATAGCCAACTGTGTTGCAAACATAAAAAATTAATATTTTATAAATTTTGATATTTCATTTGATAAGAAATTCCACGATTAACCCTTTGACTGTTTCAGTTGCATATATACGTCTTATGAGCCACTGTTTTGGACGTATCTATACGCCTAAATTCTAGCGGCCTCAAATCAAGCAGGAGAAAGCTGGTAGGCCTACATGTGAGAGAATGGGTCTGTGTGGTCAGTGTGCGCAGTATAAAAAAAATTGGGCAGCCAGTGGTGCATTGTGGGAACGCCATTTCAGTAGTCCTTGTTCAGCATGCCTAGCGGTAAGAATTATCTGACTCCTTGGCGCATCTGGGACTGTTCTCTTCCTCAATGATAGCTCTTAACACAGATGGAAGTGTCTCTGAAGATAAATTTCATGGTTTTGAGGAGTTTGTGACTAAAAGAAATGCCCAGGATACCAGAAGGAAGGAAGGAAGGAAGGAAGAGATGAGAGGAAGGAAGGAAGGAAAGAAGAGATGAGAGGAAGGAAGGAAGGAAGGAAAGAAGAGATGAGAGGAAGGAAGGAAGGAAGGAAAGAAGAGATGAGAGGAAGGAAGGAAGGAAGGAAAGAAGAGATGAGAGGAAGGAAGGAAGGAAGGAAAGAAGAGATGAGAGGAAGGAAGGAAGGAAAGAAGAGATGAGAGGAAGGAAGGAAGGAAAGAAGAGATGAGAGGAAGGAAAGAAGAGATGAGAGGAAGGAAGGAAGGAAAGAAGAGATGAGAGGAAGGAAGGAAGGAAAGAAGAGATGAGAGGAAGGAAGGAAGGAAAGAAGAGATGAGAGGAAGGAAGGAAGGAAAGAAGAGATGAGAGGAAGGAAGGAAGGAAAGAAGAGATGAGAGGAAGGAAGGAAGGAAAGAAGAGATGAGAGGAAGGAAGGAAGGAAAGAAGAGATGAGAGGAAGGAAGGAAGGAAAGAAGAGATGAGAGGAAGGAAGGAAGGAAAGAAGAGATGAGAGGAAGGAAGGAAGGAAAGAAGAGATGAGAGGAAGGAAGGAAGGAAAGAAGAGATGAGAGGAAGGAAGGAAGGAAAGAAGAGATGAGAGGAAGGAAGGAAGGAAAGAAGAGATGAGAGGAAGGAAGGAAGGAAAGAAGAGATGAGAGGAAGGAAGGAAGGAAAGAAGAGATGAGAGGAAGGAAGGAAGGAAAGAAGAGATGAGAGGAAGGAAGGAAGGAAAGAAGAGATGAGAGGAAGGAAGGAAGGAAAGAAGAGATGAGAGGAAGGAAGGAAGGAAAGAAGAGATGAGAGGAAGGAAGGAAGGAAAGGAGAGATGAGAGGAAGGAAGGAAGGAAAGAAGAGATGAGAGGAAGGAAGAAAGGAAAGAAGAGATGAGAGGAAGGAAGGAAAGAAGAAGGAAGGAGGAAAGGAAGAAGGAAGGAATTAAGAAAGAAAGAAAGAGGAAGGAAGAGATGAGAGAAAAGAAGGAACAAAAGAAGTAAGAAAGGACGGAAGAAATAAAGGAAGGAATGAAGGAAGAAAGGAAGGCAGGAAGGAAGAGATGAGAGGAAGGAAATATGTAAGAAAGGAAGGCATAAAGAAAGGAAGGAATGAAGGAAGAAAGGAAGCTAGGAAGGTAGGTATGAAGGAAAGGAAGGAGGTTGTGGGGAAGAAGACATGGGTCCCCTTTTGTGTTGACAGGCAGTGTGGGGGTGGTGAGTAATGGTATAATATGTCATTTTGACAGCTGCCTTACCCAGACTCAGCAAATTTAGATGTCCACACACACACACACACACACACACACATAGCTTGGAGCTTTGAAGTGCTAATTGCAGTTGATGGAAAGTGTCCAGTCATTATATATGTGTATATATATTATAGAACAATAGTAATAAACAATTTTTTTTATTGTTGGTTGGTGTAAACAAGTTTTGTAACCAATATAATGATACTAATGTTTGTGCAATTATTGTGTTGCATACAAGTGTATATATATACATTGCACCTTACTTTGGTCTCACAGGCCACATAAGTTACGTAAAAAAATAAAATAGTGAAAAAAAAACAAGAAACCTACCAAAGGAAGTAAACCAAAGTTTACCGGGTGAGCGGCATTCGCCGCTGTTGCCATACGCGGCTCATTTTTTGCCAACTTTACCGCTCTATATCTCAGTAAGTACTGATCGCAAATTTTTTTTTTTGAGATTTAAAAAATCAGAAAAATAATCTTTAACATTTTGATAAGAATTTTTTTTTTTTTTTTTCAAATATTTTGCGACATGAAATGATAGTTTCAGAAAGGGGTTTCCGACAGTCAAAGGGTTAAGATGAGCACTGACAGATCACAAACTGATTATAAGTGTAGCGTACGGTGGATAATACCTAGTAAGTCAAACTTTAGCCTGAGTTGCCAGATTGATGGATAATTATTTACATCTGAGGTATACTCAAGTTTGCAAATCTTGACCGTTATGAGATGGTGTAATAAAGCCCCAGGTATTTGAATTGAGATAATGCAACTATAAATGTTGGAATAAAAAAAAAAACTATATTAAAAGCAGACCTTTCATAAAGTAACATCATATTTAGCAAAACTTCTCCTTCTGCTACACGTCTTTCTACCACCAAGGGTGATTGATGAACTGATCACGTCAAAACTACTTATGCTATTGTACTTCGGTGTTGTTTTCACCTGTATTCAACTGAAGAAGCCTCTTGTGCAGGTGCAACCTTTCAGCAATAAACAACACCCATGTGTTGCAAATTAGTCGCTTTCATCAACTTGTTGGTATTGTATACCAACAATAATATAATACCAGATTCTGGTATCTGCAACTTGCATAAACTTCATACCTGGCCCCATACAAAGTAATGGTATGTACCAAGGCTTTTGAAAGAATTCACATTTTTTTCTAATGTAGGGAGAGATATTGTTCATCATGTAATGATACAAATCAATGGCAGCTCATTGTGCCAGTAATACCTGTACTATCATACAGCATTAAAATTCTATTTTAAATAATTTTTTATCTCATTTCAACAAAAAAAATAAAAATTCGCTTATAAATATGTACATTGAAAACAACAATACAACAGATTTTTCCTGTAATACAGTGGACCCCTGAGTTTCGACCACCTCAAAACTCGAACAATTATGTAAGTGTAATATTGTAAGTGCTTTTGTAAGTGTATTTTTGGGGGTCTGAAACGGACTAACCTACTTTACATTATTCCTTATGGGAACAAATTCGTTCAGTAACGGCACTTGAACAGCCTTCTGGAATGAATTATGGCCGAAACTCGGGGGTCCACTGTATATTTGTCAGTCACAAATTATTTAAGCGTAAGGTTGATGAAGTCATACGTCTGGCAGTGAGCATCTGGGGAGACTGCAGCTCTGCAGCTCCTATGGACGAGCCGCCACTGATACAAATCATGAATTTATCACAGCTTATCAATACAGAATCATATCCAAAATGGCTGAGAAATGCAAATAAGCTGACTTTAGTTACACGAGTGCAAAATCACAATATACAGTCAACCCTCCGTTTTCGTGTATCTCTGTTTTCGTGCAGTTTTTTCGGGGAAATTTTACCTCTGTTTTCGTCCTTGGTACTGAACCTGTCAACCAGTGACCCGCACATACAAACCCTGCTAGACCGACACCCACGCACATTGTCACGCAGTGTAGCATTGTTTATGCTTGAGTGAACATCATCCCAGGAGTTCATACAAAACATTTATTAATAATTCATTGTTTTTGGCCTTTGATTATTGTGTGTGACTACTAAATAAGCTACCATGGGCCCAAAGAAAGCTCCTAGTGCCAGTCCTTTGATAAAGAAAGTGAGAAACACGATGGAATTTAAGAGTGTAACAGGCATGCAGGGAGTGTAGCATGCATCCAGGGAGTGTAGCATGCATGCAGGGAGTGTAGCATGTATGCAGGGAGTGTAGCATGTATGCAGGGAGTGTAGCATGTATGCAGGTAGTGTAGCATGTATGCAGGTAATGTAGCATGTATGCAGGGAGTGTAGCATGTATGCAGGGAGTGTAGCATGTATGCAGGGAGTGCAGCATGTATGCAGGGAGTGTAGCAGGCATGCAGGGAGTGTAGCAGGCATGCAGGGAGTGTTGCAGGCATGCAGGGAGTGTAGCAGGCATGCAGGGAGTGTAGCAGGCATGCAGGGAGTGTAGCAGGCATGCAGGGAGTGTAGCAGGCATGCAGGGAGTGTAGCAGGCATGCAGGGAGTGTAGCAGGCATGCAGGGAGTGTAGCATGTATGCAGGGAGTGTAGCATGTATGCAGGGAGTGTAGCATGTATGCAGGGAGTGTAGCATGTATGCAGGGAGTGTAGCATGTATGCAGGGAGGGAGTGTAGCAGGCATGTAGGGAAGTGACCCCAGATAAGGACTTGGTACCTAAATTCCTTATGGAAGGGGATTCCCCTTCCAAACAATAGCCTCTCTTACCTCTCCCCTCCTCCCTCTCTTCCATCCAGCAACATCAGTCTTCAATAAAGGTAAATGTCACATTCAGTTCATTCATTTGTGCATGTAAATCTATTTTTAAGGACCCCCCAAAAAAATTTTTTTTCAAACTTCTGGGTTTCTGGAACGGATTAATTGAATTTCCATTACAGTGGTACCTCGAGTTACGATATTTTTTCGTTCGAGAATGCTGTTCAAGTGCCATTACCAAACGAATTTATCCCCATAAGGAATAATGTAAAATAGACTAGTCCTTTTACACCCCCAAAAATATACCTACAAAAGCATTTAAAAAAATAAACTTCCATAAAAGGGCGATTTTGGGGACCATCGTAACTCGAGGTACCACTATTTCTTATGGGGAAAATGGTTTCAGTTTTCGTGTGTTTCAGTTTTAGTGCATCCCTCAGGAATGGATTAAGCACGAAAACGGAGGGTCCACTGTAGTTTAATTTTGATCAGTTAATTTTGATCTTTCAAAGTGCCATACACCTTTTAAACTGAATTATTAAGAACATATGAAAGAAGGAACACTGCAGCAGACCTACTGGCCCATACTAGGAAGGTCCTTCTCAAACCTAAACCCACTAACAAATAATACACTTTAAAGTAACAGTTAGACAGAAGCATAATATTTAGCCTTACTAACAGTGGACAAAAAAAAATGTCTGGAGTCAAACTAAAATCAACTACCACCTTTCAATTACTGTTTAGCAAACTAATACAAGCTGTAGAATATATTTACCAGTTTAACTGCAGGGAAAAAACGATGGGCAGCACTTCGCAGCATAATGGCTGCACAATTTACAGTTCGTTATATGGAGTTCTCAGGAGATTAAACTATACCATGGGAAGGTTATAGAAAATTACAAGGGGCAATAAACATCACGCCATCATCCTGTAAAGAAAAAAATCATGTTACAAACACTGTACTGTAGTGTTATCATCAAAACTCTTGACAGTATCCACAACAATGTGTATCCAGTGCTCACTCTGTGGATGAAGAAGAGAATCTGTGACAATAAGTGCATCAATCTTTGTATGAAGCTATTTTTATACAGGGTATTCAAATTAAAGTGCATTGATTGCAATGAATGAGCTTGAGGCCCACGGCCCATATGAATTGCATAAAGGGAACTGAATGTAATGTGTAAAATATAGAAATATGCTTGGAGGCCTTAACTGAACTGCTCCAGACCCATTTTTAATACTTTTTAAGGATAATATTGTACTGTATAAATGAGTAAGCTGTCATCAGATATCACTAATGGAGAAGGCATAGAGGGAAAAGGCATAAAGATGGAATAGGGAAGGAGACTTCAAGAACTGACAACACTTTATATATATGCTCTCTACCTATTTACTGTTATTGTGGTTCTAAAGATTATCTTTCCCACAGCCAACTCTCAGATCTGGTCTAATAGGTTGGAAAGAAAATATTACAGGAGAGGGTATGAAGTGCTGGGAAAGGAAGGATTGGGGTGCATGCTGAGCTACTGTAAAAGACTGACCTCTGGATATAATGTCTCCAAGACTAGGGTTCATATACCTTTGATGAGTTCCAAGAGTTTTTCTACTCCCATAGCCCGGCCCTGGGCCAGGCTCGTTTGGTGCTTACCTTGTCAACTAGGCTGTTGCTGCTGGGGGCCCACTGCCCCACATATCCATCACAGCATGATTTATCTGGCACCTGGTGCCAGATAAACTAGGCTGTGATAAAGACTTCTACCCTTATCCCAGCAGTTTCTGATATCCTCTGGTAAGACGTTGAATAATCTGGGGCCACAGATGTTGATACATGTTCCCTTATTGTGTCATTGACACCCCTGCTTTTCACAGTGTTAATTTTGCACTTTTTTCCATATCTTTCACTCCAGTAAGATATTATGGCAGTGTGCAGATTTGGGACCAGGCCCTCAAGTACTTTCCAGGTACAAGTGCTCCTGGTTACATTCCGATGAACCCATCATACGTTGAAAATATCCAAAGTTGAATATGAAACAAGTAAATAAATAACTTCTGTCACTGAATAAGTAAATAAACTAATGTTATCCAGGCTTTCTTGTTATGGCAATAATAGGTGGGAAGCATATGCTTGCTCACTTTCTTGAATGCTTGGGGGTTCCTGGAGTGGCAGATTAGGAAAGGCTTCAGTTTAAAACCTGCAGCATTTCCACCCAGAAGCAGCATAACACAATCTTTGAATGCCTTGAATCCAAGCATTGTAAAGTCAAAATATCTTAAGTTGAACCATCGTAAAGCGAGGAGCATCTGTACATATTATCATGCATCTCTTTTTCCTCCACTCCAGTGAGTACATATTTAAGACAGGCATTCCCAGTAATTTAAATGCTTTATTGGCACTATGTGGGTCACAAATGACTGCTGTAGCTGTTCCAGCTCTGATATTTCTCCTGCCCTGAATGGGGCCAAAGTATTGGTGTGCCAGTGTACTGGTATCAATAAGTATCAGCTAATTTTGGTGGGTATCAACTCATTTTAAGTGGGTACCGGCTAGTTTTGATGGCATCGGTATGAATATGGGTGGGTACACAATACACACACAACCCGCATATAGAAAAGAGGAGCTTACGACGACGTTTCGGTTCGACTTGGACCATTTACAAAGTCACACTAACACTTTGTGTTAGTGTAAGCTCCTCTTTTCTATGTGCGGGTTGTGTGTGTATTGTTGCAGTCACGGTATTGTGACTTTTTTGTTATTTAATATGGGTGGGTATTGGCTAAAACCAAGTGTCAGTATTGGCAAAATTTAGCTATCATCCCATTCTTATTCAGGACTATCATTTAATATCAGCTACATGAATTTAGTATCCATGGTAGAGTTCCATGGAAAAATCTTCTCCTTCAGGCTCAGCAGAGAGAGCGAAGTTTGCATTCACCAAAAAACATCCTTATGGCCCAAGTTGGTTGGGAACAAGTTTTGAGGTTGGTTTGGATAAAAAAAATTAACGTATTTGACAGGCAAACCAGTGGTGTACTTTATCTGGCTAAAAATATATACCACAGTAAGTTGTGTTAAGAAGAATATATCCACCCCAATACTGTTTTTCTAACATGCCGGTCATCTCCTACCACGGGAGGGTGACAACTTTTTCTTTTTATATTTAGTAATTTATACAGAAGGGGTTACTAGCTCTTTGCTCCTGGCATTTTAGTCGCCTCTTACGACATGCATGGCTTACAGAGGAAGGATGACTTTTCCAATTTTCCATGGATATTCACCCAAGTTGTAAAGATAAAAATAATTAAATTTGTTTTGCTTTGAAGCCATTTTCCCATCCTCCCGTCCTAATGCTCTTCTCAAAAGATTCCTCTTAAGTTGAAAAATCAACTGAAAGACTACAGAAAGCATGTCCACTGTAGTATCAAAGCTAAATAAAGCTTACAGTAATAACAGTGTTCACCATGGTATGAATCATAACTAACCATACTCAATTTAAAATCAATACTGTACTGTATACCAATGATGCCATCCATGAAACAATGATCATGATTAGAAGGGCACTTAGTAACTTTAGTGATTTAGGATAAAAAATAAGATGAAAATCTAATATTGTACCATGAGACTGTCATCTCTGATTTATGGACTTTCAGTAATACAGTAGATTCTGCTCCCTACATGCAAGGAGGCACATACACAGAGGCACGGATTTATAAATGCACAAATCCACATAAAACTTTATACAGTATACCCAGTATGCCTTTCTCCATCCTTGTAGCATGAAGGTCAAATGAGAAAAGTTACACTTAATCATGACCCAGTTACAAGTACATAATATACATACCTCAGTAATCAAGATGTGCACAAATCCCCTAATGACAATTCAAGAGGCCACATGACTGACATTGCACTCTTAAGGAGGTCATCTGAAATTATGATATTCTTGTGTAACCAAGGTAACCTGGGAAACAATTTTATCCAACTTCAAACTTTATTTTTGTAACTTCATTGTCTTTCAAACCAAAAATCCTAGTAAATTTTCTACATTTTGGCAAGAAACATACAACTTGTGTAGATAAATTTCTAAGAATTTAAATTCATAATACAGTACTGTATGACTAATAATACCCGAGTGTAAAGAAAAAACATTATTTCCTCTTTGTCAAAAGGAAAGAATTGATTTCATAATTTATCATATTAAGTGAGAATTTGATCTCATACACAAAAAATGAGCGTTAAAATAAATTGCTCCATAATAACCTTATACAGTGATACAAGAAGAGTGCTCTCTTAACTGTACAATTATTCAGTAGATGGTACAGTCAAAAGGCTACCCTCACAATGCCTGAATAAACAGATACTGCAGCCTTAATAACTGATTTTCTTAAAGAAAAAGAATAAAAAATGCAAAAACCAAGAAAACTGAGCAGTTTACTGCACTCCATAACAAATTCAACTGGACTGCCTTCTATCTGGCCAAGGGTCTGTCCCATATACATAGTGAGGATAATCAAGTGCCCATTATAGTACCAGCTCCAGGGATGGGATACAACACACACGTCCAAATACACATACAACAATAAATACTGTATAGCAATCCAAAAAAATATAATTCAAACACAAATATTTACTTTTTGAAACCCTCAACTACAAATGAAAAACAAATACAAAAGCTACAAATGCAAATACAAAACTTCAAAAGCCTCAAATACAAATAAAAAATGACTTATCCCTCCTAGGTAAGTAAGAGACGAGCATTACCAAGCAGTAGGCGGTTGTGTCAGGGTCCAGCGAGTTTCATGTAAAATGCCGTAAGCACTAGTCACTGTTTGCTCAAACAGTTGGAAACTTATAGTTTCAGCCCTTTCACTATCAACACCGAGAAGACCCGGGCCGGCAGTACCGGCAAATCTACAGCAAGCAACTATCAACACCCTAAAATTAATATTGCTCCCAGTGTTCACTCTAAAAAAAGAGAATCTTCTAAAATAGTAGAGAATCTTTTTTCTGCAGGTAATAACACCAAAAGTATGAAATTTGATGAAAAACTTACAAAGTTACACAGCTGCAAAGTTATCAGTCTGGGCACAACTTACACATCAATGATTTTGCCAACTTTGAGTCCTACTTTAAGTCAATTCCTTGTTCCATTTGACCAGATTGTTAGCTATTTTGCTAGTATGCCTTCCATTCTATTGACTGAGCACAAGAAACTGCCCATTCAACTATTACACCTCCTTTATAAAGTGCACAGAATTCAGTAATTTATCCAATTTTACACAAAATTAAAAAAGGAACAATTTAAAAATAGAGTGCATAATAAACAATGCAGACATTCCTGGCACTAAAGCAACATTTTCTCTGGTCATTAATCATGTCCCAAGGCCTCTCATATATATTACACTTGCCTTCTATTTTTAATTCATAATCACACAAAAGTAGAATATTTACTCTATTTCCCAGATAATAAAATATAACCAGGAATGATTGGTCATGGTTTATGGCATCCCATTAATTGAATCAGACCTATTAAAAACTCATAAAATAGGAAAACTGGCAAAAATAGAATACCTCCGCTACTTCCCATCATGAAACGAACCAAAATCCACTCACTTCAGTAGTGCTACATGTCTTCCATTCTATTGAATGATACAAAGAAACAGCTACTAAATCCATAAAAACCATGTGGTGTTGGATTCTTTTTTTATATTGTGCACACTCATCGCACAGACCCATTCTCTCATATCTAGGCCAAAACTTACCACTCACAGTTTATCTGACTGAGCTGAGCTCATGACGTAGAACTACATGAGGAACCCTGGTCTCAGTGATGTAGTTCTATGTGATCGCTAATGAAAAGCTTAATATTTAAATAATTTCAGTCCACGAGGATGAAACAGCAATATTTAATGCATTTAGAGCTTAAAATAGAAATACAGCATACTACTGTATGTATTTTTGTGAGGTTGGGAGCATCAGGACTTACGAGACAAACTAAGATACTATATTTAAATTTAATCATATTAGATTGCCACTTTTGGATAAGCAAAGTAATTATGATACTGTATGGTATATGAACTATACAGTGGACCTCCAGTTTACATACTGCTCCAAACTCGAACAATTATGTAAGTGTATTTTTGTAAGTGATTTTGTAAGTGTATTTTTGGGGGTCTAAAAGGACTAATCTAATTTACATTATTCCTTATGGGAACAAATTCGTTTGGTAACGGTACTTGAACAGCAATCTAGAACGAATTAATTACATAAACCAGGGGTCCACTGTATCTGAAGCAAAAACAAGCATAAAATACAAACACATCTTCCATTTTTTCCAAATACAAATTAAATATATACATATACAGTGGACCCCCGAGTATCGTAAGGCTCATATATCGTAAAACTCGTGTTACGTAAGCTTTTTTCAATTTCGTGTATCGTAAATGGACTCGTGTATCGTAACGTATTAGACCTGTCCGCCTGCTCCGCGCCTGCGCAGGACGCCAGTGAAGCATTGTTTACCATTGAGAGAACATTACCCAGCGCGCTCTTTCAAACATTCACAATACATTTGGTGTCTTTTTTGGTGGTTTAGTGATTGTCACTGTGAAATAAGTCACCATGGGTCCAAAGAAGCTTCCTAGTGGCACCCCTGTGGTAAAGAAAGTGAGGAACACCATCGAACTGAAGAAAGAGATGTGAAAGGATGTGTAAGGAGATGTGTACAAAGTGGAATGAGTTGCAGACATTTGTTGAAAAACACCACCCTGAGCAAGCTGAAATGAGCCTTCTGTGCAACCACTTCAGTGACAGAGCCATGTTGTACTTCAGGAAAGTATTAAAGAGTCGCCAGAAACAGAGGACTCTGGACAGTTATTTCACCAGGCAGGGGTCTAGTGACTCAAGCTGGTCCTAGTGGGATTAAAAGACCAAGAAGGGAAGTAACCCCAGAGAGGGACTTGTTACCAGAAGTCCTTTTGGAGGGGGATTCCCCTTCCAACCACTAACTCCCTGCCCCTGTCATCCTCCCTATCTTCTAGATGCCTGCAACTCTTCAATAAAGGTAAGTAAATGTATATATATATAGTATTGTTTTTTATTATTTAGTACATGTATGTGAATATTTTTGGGTGGAACGGATTAATTGTATATATATTATTTCTTATGGGAAATAAGGTTTCGAATTACGTATTTTTCGTGTTAAGTAATAGCTCCTGGAACGGATTAATTACGATAGTCGAGGGACCACTGTATATAGTAATTTTTCTGTATTTGTATAAGCAAATACAAGAATGTATTTGACCCCATACCTGAGTACCACTGTATAGTTTAGTTCCCTCTAACCTATACAGTACCTCATCATTTGCAACAATAAGTTACCAACCAATTGTGCAAATTTTTACCTGTTTTATAAAGTGGCATAAAACACCCTTGAATACAAAATGATATTCACTATATATGAAAGCAATAAATTTATACATAACGTATTTTCATTTTTTAAATTTTGTAAAGGGTTGAAACCCTTCCCATACAGCCTAGTGGCCAAAATAAATGAAGATTGATAATCACTATTTAATAATAGAGGCAAAAATACATAAAAATGCATATCCTTGCTTACCAGGAAAAGAAAGGATTTAGTAATGTATTGCACAAATTTGATGTAATGTTGCTAAAACCTCAGTGCAGAAATGACTAATAGAATGACACAACAGTTATAAAACTGTTGTAATTTCTGCAGATTAATCCCCATTTCATAAAAAAAAATATGATCCCCTTAAACTTACTCAAAATGTCTATGTAGGCTAACAGAGCTAAGATTAATTGCAAGTGCAGGAAACAGATATTATTGCGATAACAGAGACCTGGCTCAATCTGAAAGATAGAGTTGCCTTCTGAATGTCACATACAAGGCTATAAATTATTTCACACTGATAGGGTCAACAGGAAGGGTGGTGGAGTAGCGATGTATGTCAGAGACAATTTAAATTGTTGTGTTAGACAAGATATAAAATTAGAAGCGTCAGCCACTGAATCTGTTTGGGTACAGCTTCTTGAGGGCTGTGTAAAACTTATCTTGGGTGTGATTTACAGGCCCCCTAATCTTGATAGGGAGTGCAGTAAACTTCTATGGGATGAAATTCGTAAGGCATCTACATATGAAAATGTTGTGCTGATGGGAGATTTCAACTTTAGACAAATTGACTGGAGCAATTTGACAGGAAATTTAGAGTCAAGTGACTTTCTTGATACGATTCAGGATTGTTTTTTGAAACAGTTGGTGACAGAACCAACTAGAGGAAATAACCTGCTAGACTTGGTTCTTGCCAGCAGGGAATCGCTAGTTAATAATCTTGAGGTTAATGATGAGCTTGGGGAAAGTGATCACAAATCACTCAGTTTTAATATATCATGGAATTACCCTACTAATGGAAATCAAGTCTCTGTCCCTGACTTCCGCCTGGCTGATTTCATAGGACTGAAAAATTACCTGGGTAGGCTGAACTGGAATGACCTGACAGTGGGTCAGGTAGGTGGTGATTGCCAATATGACGTTTTCCAGAGAATAGTTCTAGCTGCTCAGACAACTTATCTTCCTAATAGGGAAATCAGATCAAACAAAAATGATCCTAAATGGATGAACAATAGATTAAAACATCTCATTGGTCAAAAGAGAGGCATATATAGGCGAATCAAAAGAGGAGAGGGGCAATTAGGTAATCAATATATTCAGTTAAAGAGAGAAATAAAAAAGGGAATAAGAAAAGCAAAAAGAGACTATGAGGTTAAAGTTGCAAGAGAATCGAAAACTAACCCAAAAGGATTTTTTCAGGTATACAGAAGTAAGATTAGGGACAAGATAGGCCCACTCAAAAGTTACTCAGGTCAGCTCACCGACAGTGATAAGGAAATGTGTAGAATGTTTAACACTTACTTCCTCTCAGTTTTTACACAGGAAGATACTAGCGATATTCCAGAAATAATTAATTATGTAGAACAGGATGATAGTAAACTATGCATGATTAGGGTCACAAGTGACATGGTCCTTAGACAAATAGATAAATTAAAACCTAACAAATCCCCAGGCCCTGATAAACTGTATGCAAGGGTTCTAAAGGAATGTAAAGAGGAGCTTAGCAAACCTATGGCTATCTTTTCAACATATCACTGCAAACTGGCATGGTGCCAGATAAGTGGAAAATGGCAAATGTAATACCTATTTTCAAAGCAGGTGACATGTCCTTAGCTTCGAACTATAGACCAATAAGCCTAACCTCTATAGTGGGAAAATTTATGGAATCAATAATTGCCGAGGCAATCCGCAGCCATCTTGAAAAGCATAAATTAATCAACGAATCTCAGCACGGTTTTACAAAAGGGCGTTCCTGCCTTACAAATTTAATAACTTTTTTCACTAAGGTATTTGAGGAGGTAGATCATGGTAATGAGTATGATATTGTGTATATGGACTTCAGTAAGGCTTTTGATAGAGTCCCACATCAGAGACTATTGAGGAAAATTAAGGCACACGGAATAGGAGGAGAATTTTTTTCCTGGATAGAGGCATGGTTGACAAATAGGCAGCAGAGAGTTTGCATAAATGGGGAGAAATCAGAGTGGGGAAGCGTCACAAGCGGTGTTCCACAGGGGTCAGTATTGGGCCCCTTGTTGTTCACAATCTACATAAACGACATAGATGAGGGAATAAATAGCGACATAAGCAAATTTGCCGATGACACCAAAATAGGCCGTCCAATTCATTCAAATGAGGACATTAGAGCACTCGAGGAAGATTTGAATAGACTGATGCAGGGGGGGATATGATTGAGGTGTATAAATGGAAAACAGGAATAAATAAAGGGGATGTAAATAGCGTGCTAAAAATATCTAGTATTGACAGGACTCACAGCAATGGCTTTAAGTTGGATAAATTCAGATTCAGGAAGGATATAGGAAAGCATTGGTTTGGTAATAGAGTTGTCGATGAGTGAAACAAACTCCCGATTACAGTTATAGAGGCTTAAACGTTGTGTAGTTTTAAAAATAGGCTAGATAAATATATGAATAGGTGTGGGTGGGTGTGAGTTGGTCCTGACTAGCTTGTGCTACTAGGTCAGATGCCGTGCTCCTTCCTTAAGTGAATGTAACCTGACCTGGCTGGGTCGGGGCATTGGCTTAAGCCGGTGGGAGACTTGGACTTGCCTCGCATGGGCCAGTAGGCCTGCTGCAGTGTTCCTTCTTTCTTATGTTCTTATGTTCTTATATCTTTTGAAGAGCTATATATACAGTGGACCCCCGAGTTTCGGTCATAATTCATTCCAGAAGGCTGCTCAAGTGCCATTACCGAACGAATTTACTCTCTTAAGGAATAATGTCAAGTATGTTAGTAAATTTCAGACCCCCAAAAATACACTTACAAAAGCACTTACAATATTACACTTACATAACTGTTTGATTTCCGAGGCGACCAAAACTCGGGGGTCCACTGTATATATAAATACAGTAAAAATTATTTATGAAATTCAAATTTTTATACAGAGAGAAATGGATTAAAATACCAACATGATGGAAAAAAGACAAGTGTAGTTTAATGTAATCCTTTAATGACAAGGTTCTGCCCACAGAGTGGGCTTTATCAAGTCACAAAGAGAACTGTTTGCGATCTGATAAAGCCTACTGTGGATATTATGCACATTATCCACGTAAAAATGTTCAGTAACACTGTTGGTAAATACAGTGGACCCCCGAGTTTCGAAAGGTTCTTACTTCGTAAACATCGTGTTTCGTAAGCTTTTTACGACTTCGAGAATCGTAAAACCGCTCGTGTTTCGTAACGTATTAGACCTGTCCGCCTGCTCCGAGCCTGCGTGGGACGCAGGACGCCGCCAGTGAAGCGTTGTTTACCATTGAGAGAACATTACCTAGCGCGCTCTTTCAAACATTCACACTACATTTGGTGGGTTTTTTTGGTGCTTTAGTGATTGTCACTGTGAAATAAGTCACCATGGGTCCAAAGAAGCTTCCTAGTGGCACCCCTGTGGTAAAGAAAGTGAGGAACACCATCGAACTGAAGAGAGAGATTATAGAAAAATATGAGTGGCGTACGTCTGAGTGATCTTGCCAGGATGTACAACAAAACCCCTTCTACTATCGGCTCTATCCTGGCAAAGAGAAATGAGATCAAGGAAGCTAATGTTGCAAAAGGGGTTGATATGTTAACGTAAAATAGATCGAAAACAGTGGATGAGGTTGAGAAGTTGTTGTTGGTGTGGATCCATGAAAAACAGAGAGCGGGTGATAGTGTTTCCATGGCGATAATTTGTGAAAAGGCAAGGAAGTTGCACGCAGATCTTGTCAAGACAATGCCTGCAACCAGTGGTGAGGCAAGTGATTTTAAAGCCAGCAAAGGCTGGTTTGACAGGTTTAAGAAACGTAGTGGCATACACAGTGTTGTGAGGCATGGTGAGGCAGCCAGCTCAGACAAACGTGCAGCTGAAAAATTTGTGCATGAATTCCAGGGGTTCGTAGAGGCTGAACAATTCCTTCCCCAACAAGTGTTTAACTGTGATGAAACAGGCCTGTTTGGGGAGAAAATGCCCAACAGGACCTACATTACTCAGGAGGAAAAGGCACAGCCAGGACACAAGCCTATGAAAGACAGGCTAACTCTCATGTTTTGTTCTAATGCTAGTGGTGATTTTAAAGTGAAGCCTTTACTGGTGTATCACTATGAAAATCCCAGACCCTTCAAGAATCACAGTGTTGACAAGAATAATTTGTGTGTGCGTTGGAAGGCTAACACCAAGGCATGGGTCACTACGGAGATTTTCAAGGAATGGGTAACTGGAGTGTTTGGCCCTACTGTGAAGAAATACCTCTTGGAAAAGAAATTGCCACTCAAGTGCCTCCTGATACTGGACAATGCTCCTGCTCACCCTCACAACTTGCAAGAGTGTTTGTCTGACAAGTTTAATTTCATCAGAGTGAAGTTCTTGCCTCCTAACACCACTCCTCTCCTCCAGCCCATGGACCAGCAGGTCATTTCCAACTTCAAGAAACTGTACACCAAAGCACTGTTTGAAAAGTGCTTTGAAGTGACCTCGGACACTGAGTTGACCCTAAGAGAGTTCTGGAAAGATCACTTCAACATTGTGCAATGCATACGCCTTATAGGTAAGGCTTGGGAGGGAGTGACTTCCAGGACTTTGAACTCTGCTTGGAGACCATTGTGGCCAGGTTGTGTCCAACAGAGGGATTTTGAAGGATTTGAGGCTGACCCTGACCTTGACCCTGACGACCCTGTGCCTGTTGTGGACTCTATTGTGGCATTGGGGAACAACCTGGGGTTGGAGGTGAGTGGTGAGGATGTGGAAGAGTTGGTGGAGGCCCACAGGGTAGAGCTAACAACTGAAGAGCTGCAAGAGCTTCATCTGGAACAGCAACAGACCACAGCTGAGGTTATTGCTTCAAAGGAGGAGGGTGAGAGACAGAAGGAGGTGCCCTCTTCAGTGCTTAAGGAGATGTGTACAAAGTGGAATGAGTTGCAGACATTTGTTGAAAGACACCACCCTGAGCAAGCTGAAATGAGCCTTCTGTGCAGCCACTTCAGTGACAGAGCAATGTCGCACTTCAGGAAAGTGTTGAAGGGTCGCCAGAAACAGAGGACTCTGGACAGTTACTTCACCAGGCAGGGGTCTGGTGACTCTCAAGCTGGTCCTAGTGGCATTAAAAGACCAAGAAGGGAAGTAACCCCAGAGAGGGCTTTGACACCTGAAGTCCTTTTGGAGGGGGATTCCCCTTCCAACCACTAACTCCCTGCCCCTTTCAGCAACTCTACCTTCCAGATGCCTGCAACTCTTCAATAAAAGTAAGTAAATGTATATATATATATATATATATTGTTTTTAATTTAGTATGTGAATATTTTTTTGTGGAACGGATTAATTGTATTTACATTATTTCTTATGGGAAATAATGGTTCGAATTTCGAAAACTTCGTGTTAAGTACTAGCTCCTGGAACGGATTAATTACGATACTCGGGGGTCCACTGTACAGTGGACCCCCGGTTTACGTACTGCTCCAAACTCGAACAATTATGTAAGTGTATTTTTGTAAGTGCTTTTGTAAGTGTATTTTTGGGGTCTAGAAGGACTAATCTAATTTACATTGTTCCTTATGGGAACAAATTCGTTTGGTAACTGCACTTGAACAGCATTCTGGAACGAATTAATTACGTAAACCGGGGGTCCACTGTACTACGTATACCCATCTAGAGCAGGAAGAACTGGCATTAAACCGAGCTACAAAAATAAAAAAATTCTAAACTAGCTATGGGTAAACTTGATGTCTTGACTTTAAATATCTTGTTTCTATGACTCTGAC